>VZQC01008130.1:1779243-1799243 GCA_009823505.1 Rhizomys pruinosus
CAATAAAAATAGGGGCTGGAGACATGGCTCAGTGGTTAAGAGCACTGACTGCTCTTGGAGAGGACCCAGGTTCAATTCCCAGAACCCACATGTTGGCTAAGAACCATCCTTAACCTTGCTCCAGGCCACCTGAGACTAAAGGAAAACCCTGTCTCAAAATACCAAAAAAAAAAAAATAAATAAAAGCAATGGTGCCAAGCGTGGTGGCACACACCTTTAATACCAGTACTCGGAGGCAGAGGCAGGCAGATCTCTGTGAGTTTAGGACCAGCCTGGTCTACTTAGGGAGTTCCAGGCCAGCTATGACTATAGGGAGACCCTATCTCTAAAAGACTGAAAATTTAAAAGGAAGCAATGTGTTAATTTTAAGAATATGTTTTACGGGGTTGGAGAGATGGCCTAGCGGTTAAGAGCACCGGCTGCTCTTGCAGAGGACCCGGGTTTGATCCCCAGCACCCACATGGCAGCTGAGAACCGTCTTTAACTCCAGTTCCAGGGGAGTCCGACGCCCTCTTCTGACCTCTGAGGCATTGCACGACATGGGTGCACTGACCTACATGCAGACAGTACATTCATACACATACGAAAATAAATAAAATAAAAAGAATATGTTTTACTTAATCTTTCCAAAATAATATCATTTCAACATGGAATCACTGTAAAAATTAACTTAAGAAGGTGTTTTGCAGTCTTTTTGTACTAACTTTGAAATCTAGTGTTCATTTTCCACTCGTAGAAACGTTGTGGTTTATTTGGCTGTGTTTTAGGTATTTGGCAGTCACTCAGTGGCAATGGGATTTGAGACATTCCATTTCATTTTCTTATTTATTTTTCTTTATTGTTTTCTTCTCTATGCCTTTCAGCATTTAGACAGAATACTAGGGTTGGAGAGATGGCTCAGTAAGTAAAGTGCTTGCCTTGCAAGTGTGAGGGTCTGAGTTTGAATCTGGAGAACCCATGTAAAGCTGGGTGTGGTAGCACATCCCTAGAGTCCGGTGTGCCTATGGAAAGGTGGGAGATAGAGACAGGAGACTCCTAGGAAGCTCATGGACCAGCTATCCTGACCTATTCATGCAGCAGTAGAAAACAACAGAGACCCTGTCTCAAGCAAGGTGTGAGATGAGGCCCGACACCTGAAGTGGTCCTCTGACCACATACACACGTTGGCATGTGCTCACACTCACACACCCAAATATGCATGCACACACACATGCACACACATTACAGACATACCCCAAAAAGATTAAAATAATAAAATAAGCAATAATATGTGGTGTAATACTATTACTATTTTGTTGTATGTCTTTCTAGACTATGAGGTGTGTCCATAAAAGTACATGTGCATGTAAAGCAATTGGAACTGTTCTGCAATTTTTCTTCCAACATAGTATCACCAGCATTTACATAAATAGATACTTTGCGATCTAAAGCAGCATGCTCCACAGAGATCTTTTCTGGACTTGCTCCAGAATGGATTTGGCACTGTGGACTTCTTACTGCACTATTTTTGAATCAACAGCTTTCTAGTTAGTTGGCTGAGATTCTTGTTATTGAAAGTTAGATCAGTAAGAAAGGTCCTCATGACCTTTGCACATTTACAGTTCATTCTCACGACTGACTTGTGGGAGTTATAGTCCATACTCACCACAGACCCTGAATTAGCAAATATTAAACCATTCATCCTGCAGGAAATAAACAGTTCTGGTCCTTCAAGCTTCACGTTTTTTGTCAATGGATTAATATATAGCCTAAATGATGTGTACTTTTATAAAGATGCATTAATATATATTGTTGATTACTGACATGACATTGAACTCAGAGCCAGCAGCAGAGTAATTCATGTGTTAAACACAGGCATTTTCTCCATAAGGCACATTTTTGGATGTAGGAACAGTAAGTAACAACAACAAAGTATTTGGTGGCCATTTTAAATAGTGAATTCACCAACCAAAAGCCCAGAAAGGAGAGTTATACAGCATTAAACAGGTCAGGATGCTATAGTTTAGGTCGTCAGTGTCTTCCAAAGGCCCTTGTGTTAAAGGCTTGGCAGAGGGTGGTGCTCTGGGGAGGCAGTGAGCTCCTTAAGAGCTGGGACCAGTGAGAGGCCTGTGGGTGGTCACAGCCTTGCCTCTGGGGATGCCAGGAAGCTGCTTCCCCTGCCCTTCATTGACTCTGACAGGAGCAGTTTTGCTCCACTACACGTTCCTGCCATGCGTTGCCACATCATAGACCCAAAAAGCATCATAGATCCAAAAATGTGAGCCAGAACAAGCTTGTTCTCCTTGTAAGTCTGTCCTTTCTCTGGTATTTGTTATAGTATGGGAAATCTGACTAACTCACACGGTAAGGACACTTGAAAAAGCACTGAAAGGAGAAGTTAGAGCTTCTCCTTGAATTTGTCCTTGGTTTTCCCATTTGTCTGGGATTGTTTATAGCAAGCGACTCAATTATTCACCATTGTTCAAGGTCCACTGATGACTCAAAAGCATTATGAGGGTTGATTTTAGGTTACAAATAATTTTAGTGAGTACCCAATTCCCTAAACATGAAATTCCCAAATACTGACTGAATTTGTTTTTCCCATCATGGTGACACAATGGACACGATACCCGACAGTGGAACCGTGTAGAGGAAGGATGCTTTTGACTCCTGGTTTCAGTCTGCCATAGCGAGGCCAACGTTTCAGAATTCCTGGCAGCAGGATTGTGTGGAGGAGGCCTCTCGCATCACGGCAGATCATTTTAGAAGCAAAGCCCAGCTGCTGTCCTCAGAGACCGCCCCCTCCACCTCTGCCCACCCGCTGGACCCCAAGTTCCAAAGGGTTCATAATTTCCCAAAACAGCAGCAGTGGTTCAGGCAGTCTTGGGGGATCTCAGATCTCAAGACTCACACAAACCCAACTTTTATACCAGCTGGGAGGATAACTCTGCCCCCCACAGCCACAAAAGCCAATCAAGCCAAAGACAACTAGATTAACTAGATTAAATCAAACAACAATCTGCCTTGCTGAAGCACCCAGCTCCTACCTACCTGTGGTTCAGGTGGTCTTGGGGGATCTCCCATCTCAAGACTCACACAAACCCTATAATATAACTCTGTGATGTAGCTTGAAGTCTGGTAAATTAATCCCCCCCACTCCTGTGCTGCCCTTTTTGCTTAGGGTTGCTTTAGCTATTTGAGGTTTGTTTTTGTTTTTTTTTTTTTCCATATGAATTTAAGGATTTTTTTCCAAGCCCATGAAAAAGCTCATGGGAATTTTGATTGGGATTACATTGAATCTGTATATTAATTTTGGTAGTATGGACATTTTTACTATATTAATTTTTCCAATCCATGAGCATGGGGTGTCTTTCCATCTTTTGATGTCATCTTCAATCTCCTTCTTCAGGGTTTTAAAATTTTTGTTGTAGAGGTCTTTGCTTCGGTTTATTCCCAGTTCTCTTTGAGGCTATTGTGATTAGGAAGGTCTCCTTATAGTCCTTCTCCAATTGCTTATTAGTGTAAAGAAAGGCTACTGATCTTTCTAGGTTTATTTTGTATCCTGCCACTTTATTGAAATTCCAATTGTTTATAGGAGTTTTCTGGTGGAGTTTTTAGTATCCCTTAGGTAAACTATCATATCATCTGCAAAAAGGGATAGTTTTAGCCCCTCTTTTCTGGTTAACGCTCCTTTAATTTCCCTTTCTTGCCTTATTGCCCTAGTAAGTGTTTCAAGCACACTATTGAAGAGGAGTGGTGATGGGCATTAGCCTTGCCAGGTTCCTGCCTTTAAGGGGAATGGTTCTAATTTTTCTCCATTTAGGATGATGTTGGCAGTGGGTTTGTGGTATATGGCTTCGATTACATTGAGGAATATTCTTTCCAGTCCAATTCCCTCTAGGACTTTAAGGATGAAACAATGCTAGATTTTGTTGAAGGCTTTTTCTGTGTCAATTGAGATGATCCTGTGGTTTTTGTCTTTCAGTCCATTTATGTTTTTTATGATATTTATTGATTTTCATGTTATCTTTATTGATTCATATGTTGATCTTTATTGGGTTTTTTTTGTGTGTGTGTTTTGAGACAGGGTCTCCCTGTAGCTCCAGCTGTCCTGGAACTCACTCTGTAGACCAGGCTGGAATATTGTCATAGTCTGTAGAAGAAATATCTTCATAATAGTTTTCACTCATCTGAGGTTGTTCACGTGTAATCTGTTAAAATTGAATTGATAACATGTTTCAGAAATGTCTTATTGTGTTTTTGAACATATCTGAATTTCTGGTTTAGAATAAACCGTACCTGAAAGTACACAGTGTATGGAAGACTAAGCTTCTTGAGAAAACCTTACACTATCAATTTTACATCTGTGCCTTTTACCATGGCACCTAATGATATAAGTGAAAAGGGGAAGAACACAGGAAACACTTCCATAGATACAACAACTGCTTGATATGCATAGGTCAACAAAGCAAATTATTTCAGCTTTGGAAAACCCAACACTAATCTAAGATTCATCTGAAGGTGGAGGATCTTTATGAAATAAAGCTATACTGACATTCTTCTCAGGGCCATTCATTGCTCTAGTCCCACATCGAACACCGCTGTTGTAAGAAAAACAGTTTTAGGGATCATAGAAGATATGTATCATGTCAAAATCTTTACAGTCTGTCATGCTGAATATGCAGGGAATGCTGTAGGCTGTTCTGGTTCCATAAATATGGAGTGACAGAGCCTAAATATGTTCATTACATTTTACACAGGTAGAAAAAGACACTGTGGAATAAAATGATAAAGAATCTACAAATTTGTCATTATTGCATTTAAACAGTTGTATTAGAATCACTGATGTAGCAGGCAACTTTTGGATTAAAGAGAAAATGCCCCAAAGTACTGCAATCTGTTACTTTTTACACTTTATTATTTCAAATGCTATGTTGGGAGACTCTAATTTTCTTTATCTTTAGCCATGTAAAGAGGTTGAAAATATAGCACAAGATGAGTGTGTGGTCCTTGGAAGGCAGAGGCAGGTGGACAAGATGAGTGTGTGGTCCTTGGAAGGCAGAGGCAGGAGGGCCGACTGCTCTTGCAGAGGACCCGGGTTCAATCCTCAGCACCCACATGGCAGCTAAAAATCGTCTTTAACTCCAGTTCCAGGGGAATTCGACGCCCTCTTCTGACCTCTGCGGCATTGCACGACATGGGTGCACCAACCTGCATGCAGACAGTACATTCATACACATACAAAAATAAATAAAATTTAAAAAAAGAATGACACTGTTTCATTGAATGTGAATGAACTGTTATAAGAATGACACTGTTTTAGTTCTAATAGATGTGCACATATATCATGTTGAAAGCCTTTAGAGAATGTCTTGCTGAGCATGAAGTAAACAGCAGAGAAGCTGCTTCATGTTAGTAAACATGCAGTACATTTCTTTTTTATATAATTTTTATTTATTTATTTACTTTATTTATTTATATGAATGTGTTATCTGCATGCAGGTTTGTACACCCGTGTCATGCAATGCCGCGAAGGTCAGAAGAGGGCATCGGATTCCCCTGGAACTGGAGTTCTCCTGGAATTGGAGTTTCAGACGGCTCTCGGCCGCCATGTGGGTGCTGGGGATCGAACCCAGGTCCTCTGTAAGAGCAGTCGGTGCTCTTAACCGCTAGGCTATCTCTCCAGCCCAAGTAAATTTCTTATAGGTAGAAGACTACCTATAAGTTATTACAGATTCATGCATTCCATGTCAATATTCATCTTTTATGTATGAGTTATGTCTGGTAGTGGGAAAGATATTTTATTTTTGCCTACAGAAATCATTAAACCAAACAGTACTACACAATAAACTGGACTTTTAATATTTACTTACCAATTTTTGTTTTCTGTCATTATTTCTATTATCATTTTCTTCATACTCTTGGTTTCCCAATTCTACTTTCACTGAAAAACACATGTATTTTATTTTAAAAAAACTATGCACTACTAAATAAAATAGTCCATAACAATAGGCAGAAATAATTTTTATTTATGGTTTATAAATTAGTGTAAGTTCCTTATTAAGCATTTTAATTAAACATGTTTTCCCTTTACTATGTATGTCTTAGAACAAAGTTCTGGTGATCAGAATTGCTAATATATCAATAGGATAGACACTATATATTGCCAGTTTCAACTGCTGAAAGTCATCCAGAAATTCATAATCCTTACCTAAATGAGGAATTCATATTTTGGGGGGTTCACATTTCAGTCTTGCATGAAAGGGAACACATCCATCTTGTGAACTACTCTTCCTTATAAAAGTAACTTTGAAACAATTAGCCAACCACTTCATCGAAATTACTCTTACTTATCCACACCTTTATCTGTGAATATTCAGTTTTCTTCTGTTTGAAACATATATATCCACTATTCTGTTAAAGCTTTTAAGACACATTCTAGTATGTGATGTCTTCCTTGAATATCCCTCTGTCCCCAGAAGACAGATGCTGCTTCCCTTGGGTCTTCCTTGGGACATTATTAGTTTGAACTTTCCTGTCATTTCAAGTTGACTCTGTTTTTTACAGGTATACCCCTCTTGCTTCTTGAGTAAAGAACCTATAATTTCTCAGGGACTAGAGAGATGGCTCAGCAGTTAAGAGGACTGGCTGCCTTGGAGAGGATCTGGGTTTGATGCACAGCACCCACATGGGAACTAACAACCATCTGTAACTCCAGTTACAGGCATCTGACACCCTCTTCTGATCTCCTTGGGCACTGCATGACATGGGTGCACTCCCACATGTAAAATAAAAAAGTAAAATATTTTAAAAATGATTCTTTTGATCAAACTAGTATTAGATGTCTTCACCGATTTTATTAATTAATTTGTGTTTGCCTACTGAACATTCAACAACATAAAAAAGACATGCAGACATGGCTTTTCTTTTGTCATGTCTGATCTGACACTGAAAGTTTGAGTCTAGATAAAAGAGGGAGAAAAATTAAATGAACAAAGAAGGCATTGTGAATCTGTTGCTAAATTTTGCAGTGTGGACTCCATTGTTCAACACTGTATTATGGACTGATACAGATTACATATGTGACTGATTACCATCATTGGTTTTCCATGTACATAAATTAGTATGCACTTCAGATAGTGAGAGTCAATATACTGTGTGCTCTGCATCTTAGAAATTATTGATTTTCTGTATTCAGGATTGGTAATCTGCTGTGTCCAGAGTAGAACACAGTGTCAGGGATGCTCTGTGCCTCAGCCTCCCAAAGAGCTTGGATGGCACGTGTGCATCCCAACACTCAGCCTTGAAAATCTGTTTTTAAACTGGGGAAAGTTATTCTGCTGACTAACTTCCATAAGTCAGTACCAAGGAGGGACGATGAGCTGGAGAATGTCAGTCAATGAAATACGAAAGACACAACATCCAGGTGGAAATTGTAATTGCAAACAACTTTTCTGGTTTCTGTAGATGAAGTTTTGAAAGATGTTCATTGACATTGCAGGGCTTATGTGAAATCCTGCCATCACCCTTGTGGGAAGTAAGCAGCTGTGTGGAGACTGGGAATTAGAAATCCTTTATTGTCATTTTTTCCAGAGTAATTGGAGTTTCAGAGTTTACCTGGTTGTGGCTGCTTTGATCCAGACTTAATCGCACCCTTTTTTGTAGTACCACATCGATGCTGAATGGATTTCAAAATGAGATATTTCATCAATATTTTGTTTTGGAATAATATGTAATTATTCAATTTAAAAATAAATGCATTTACCTTTAGGTGCACACATTTGTCAGCCCATCCTAAAAGGAAAAGGGGACAGATTCAATCCTGTGCACACATGTATGACAACTCTGATCTTCCTTTTAGGAATGCTTCAGCTAAAAATGAAGTCTCCTGGTCTTCTTTCAAAACAACTAACTTCCTACTGAGAAAGAGATGAAAAGCATGTTTGGCAGAATGCATGAGCTCTGGTGGGGTGGGGGAGTGGGGGGGACGACACAGGTCTAGATTTGATAATAAAAAAATAAAAATTAAAAAAAACAACTACCTTTACTTACTGGCAGGGAAATGACTGGCAGAAATATACCAGATGAAAATGAAGGAGCCATGCCATTACCCTCCAAGAGCGATTGCGTTCAAAATGACTGGTATATGCACATGTTTTAAGGGAGATAGGGGATGCATTCCATAACATCTGGGAAATCTACACAGAGAGCTCCAGGCCAGCTGGGGTTACAGGGAGACCTATCACACACACACACACACACACACACACACACACACACACACACAGAGAGAGAGAGAGAGAGAGAGAGAGAGAGAGAGAGAGAGAGAGAGAGAAATAAATAAGAACCAGAGTGCACAGAGTGTGCCTAGGCTCCGAGCACATGGAGGACAGAGGTGGCGTCTTCACACCACCAAAGGCCCTATCAGACACCATCTGTGGACACCTTCACCTCAGGCTCCCAGCCTCCAGAGCTGAGAGATGAACAACTGGCATTTAAACCCTGGTTTGAGGTTGGCTGTTACAGCTGAGCTGAGATACAATGTTCCAGCTGGAAAGAGCCCCAGGAACAAGAGCAGCTGTTTCCTGACTCACCTGCTCACTGTTCTCACAGCAATCCTGGCACGTAGGCCCCACTGAGCCTCCAGCAAACAGAGGACGAAGCTGAGGCTGGAGGAGCTGGAGACTTTTGACCAATGTGACGCAAGTGATAGATCTGAGATTTGTGCTTAGACCTGTCTTGGTCCAAAGATGGAGTGCTTCCCTGTGTGTAAAGGCATCATGCGTACCTCAGCTCTTCTCTGACACAGGTTTGAGGAAGCCTTTATTGTATCATCAATTGTAATAGTCCCAACCTTTAGAAAGCACAGAACTTGGATTACATATCTATAATCCCAGCACTCGGAAGGCTGAGGCAGAAATGTCATGAACTTGAGGGTTAGCCTGGTCTACGTAATGAGTTCCAGACTATCCTGGGCCACAATATGAAATCTTGTCTCAGAAAAAAAAGAAAAAACCATACATACCGAAAGAAAAATGTTATTAATAAAAGCTTGCAAATTTGTGATTGGCAATTTGACCTTGTCTGAGCTAAACAGAATTTGCAGGTCCCGCAATATTGTTATGCCTACTGCCATCTAGTGACAGGACATAACAATTGCAGGAGAAGTGTGGAGTCTTAGGGAGCAGTAACCAGAAACCTGAAGTTGTGAAAAAAGGAGAGTAAGCATTGGAACCTGTCATCACATTGTCCAGGAAATATTTGTTGAATGAATAATTTATTGCCAAGCTGCTCTGCCAGCTGATTTTGTTTCTAATTTCCATGACTTTTTTTGTCTTAGCTTTGAAAAATAAAATAGGATTAAAAAGAATTTGTGTGTGTGTGTGTGCACGAACGCTAAGACAGGGCCTCATGTAGCCAAAGCTGACATGGAACTTACTATGTAGCCAAGGATGACTCCTGATCTTCCTGCGTCTACCTCCTGAGTTAGATTTACAGTCACGTGCCACTACAGGAAATTTAATCAATTGATTAGCTTATTTATTATTGACCCAGGTCTCTCCATATAACGCAGACTGGCCTCCAACTTCAGATCTTCCCTCTTCTGTGAAACTTGTTCATTATCATTAATTCAAAACATGCTGAAATGCCCAAAGATAAAAATAAAAACCCTGCTGAGTTGTACCAGGAAGAAATAACAAGTAACATTAGGTGAGCAGGCTTTTGGAGGGTGTGCCCAGCAAGCACACAGACAGACAAGAAAGGAATAGGTGGAAATAAGACCAAAAGAGTCATGAAGGTGGGAAGGGGAGGGGTTGGGGGGTGCCGAGAAGTTGGATGGAAAGGTGGGGGGGAGTGGATATGATCGCGTTTCATTGTATACATGTATAAAATTCACAAGAATAAATAAAAATTACAGGACTGGAGAGATGGCTCAGTGGTTAAAAGTACTGGCTGCTCTTGCAGAGGACCCAGGTTCAATTCCCAGCACCCACATGGCAGCTAAAAACTGTAACTCCAGTTCCAGCGGATCTGACATCCTCTTTTGACTTCCTCCAGCATTGCATGACATGGGTGCACCTACCTACATACAGGCAGTACACACATACACATAAAAATAAATAAAATATTGGGCCAGGTGTGGTGGTGTACACCTTTAATCCCAGCACTCCAGAGGCAGAGGAAGGCAGATCTCTGTGAATCCAAGGCAAGCCTTGTTTACATAGTGAGTTTCAGGCCAGCTGGGGCTGCATAGAGATCCTGTCTCCAAAAGATAAATTAATTAATTACATATTAAAGAATAAAAATAAAAAGAGCCCCAGAAGTCATATTTGGGATTTTATTTTAAATTTTATTTGAATTTAACAGGGGGAAAAGGGGGGATTTTAATGGAATTTCTGGCTTCACATAAATATTTCTTCTATATGTGCCTAGAAAGAACCCCTTTATTAAACCTCACTCACCCAGTACTAGGAAGAGGGAGGCGAAAAGATTTTAAGAGCTAGAAGTGCTGGATAACCACACAGCAATAGTTTTCTAGGGCTCTGGGAACTTGTACCGGTGAGAGCATGTATGTAAGTAAGCTCAGCGTAAGCAAGCTAATATTTGTAATCTGTGTTGAATTTCCAACACATGTACAGGTGGAGGCCGGCCACCTGGGGCTGCGCTGTGTTCAGTTGAGCCCTAGAGTTTGCACCCAACTCTGGCCCCTAGGTAAGAATGACTTTTATCAACCCATGACTTGTTTGTGGCCCAGGTACATGACACTAGGCAGGGCAGCAGCATACAGGAGTGTGAGACTGGGGGTCTGTGATTGGCTCTGAGAGATGACATCATTTTGCTTTACAAAAGTGACTCACAAGTGGTGGCGCACTCCTTTAATCCTAGCACTCTGGAGGCAGAGGCAGAGGCAGAGGCAGAGGCAGAGGCAGACAGATCTCTGTGAGTTCAAGGCCAGCCTGGTCGACATTGTGAGTTCCAGGCCAGCTGGGACTATAGGGAGACCCTGTCTCAAAAGAAAAAAAAAAACAACCCCAAACCACTGTTCCAGGCTAGCCCTCAGGCCTTTGCATCTTTTTTTTTTTTCTCTATGTACATGAATTACTGTCTGCACGTAGGTTTGTGCACCCGTGTGGTGCAATGCTGCGGAGGTCAGAAGAGGGCTTCGGATTCCCCTGGAACTGGAGTTCTCCTAGAATTGGAGTTACGGACAGTTCTCAGCCACCATGTGGGTGCTGGGGATTGAACCCCGGTCCTCTGCAAGAACAGTCGGGGCTCTTAACCGCTAGGTTATCTCTCCAGCCCCAGGCCTTTGCATCTTAATCTCTCCCAAATATGAGAGCTAGCTCCCTTTTCTGACTAAGCAGGCTCAGCTCACTGAGACTTGCAGTGTAATTACTTCCTTCCTAATTGGCAGCAGATGCAGGCCTTCAGGCCTGGAAAGTCCCCTGTGAGTCTGTTGCAAACAGGACAGGGCAGAAAGTGCTAGAAAGGGCTAGAAGGGAGTGAGCTTCACCTCTGCCCTGTCCTGTGCTCAGGGCCCCACAGTCCCAAGAGGGGTGTGGCCCCCTACCTCTCAGAAGAGGAAGCTGGAGGAAGGCTAGGGTGTAGCCTGGTAAAGCACTTACCTAGCACACCCCAGCACTGGGCCCACCACTGGGCCCAGCACTGCCAAAAAGGAACAAAAGACTGAAACCCTATTAGCCAGGCACCCTCGCAGCACAGGTGTGTGGGATGGCCTGGGTGTGACCCAGGGTTGGCCCATGGGGTCTCCCTGCTCTACCGTGGACTTCCCAGGCTTCAGCACCCGAGAGACAACAAAGGTAGCAGACACTGGAGCCCGCAGACTTCAGGTCCCAACTGCCTTGAGATGCTCCCAAGTACCAAGCACCACTGCATGTGTGTGACCTGAAGTCACGCTCAGAAAGAAAGAGGCTTTGGAGAGAATGCCCCTCCTCCCCACAACACTGGTATGGACACAAGGGGGCAGATCGGGAGTCAGAGTGACCTGGGTTCAAGTTTCAGCTCTGCCCTTATCCCTAGGGGCTTATGAAGATCACTTCTCAGAACTTCAGTCTCTTCCCTGGAAGTACACTAGGGGTAGGGCAATTAGTGGGGCTAACAGCAGGCACACTGAGGACCCCAGCAAGGGCTCTATCAGTGGGAGACCCCTTTGTTTTCAAGCTCTCTGGGTGTGCATGTAGACATGCACATGTTGCTGTAGGATGATGTCTAACTCTACTGCACTCCCACCTACTCTGCAATTTGGGCTTGTGCCTTCAATGTGTGGAAGAGGACAAGGCTACAGCAAGGGCTCTGCTGGAGAAGTAGACCCTCTCAGAAAGGTAGGCATGGGGCTGGAGAGATGGCTCAGCAGTTAAGAGCGCTGGCTGCTCTTGCAGAGGACTTGGGTTCAAATCCCAGCACCCACATGTCAGCTACCAACCAACTGAAACTCCAGTTCCAGGGTATCTGATGCCATCTTCTGTCCCCCATGGGTATTGCATGACACAGGTGACAAACACTCACACACATAGAATAAAAATAATATTTTTAAAAAGGGGACTGGAGAGATGGCTCGGTGGTTAAGACTGCTCTTGCAGAGGGCCTGGGTTCGATTCCCAGCACCCGCATGGTGTCTAACAACCATCTAAACTCCAGTTCCAGGCGACCCAATGCCCTCTTCTGACTTCATGGGCACCGGACAACATGGGTGCAATGAAGGCAATACATTCATACACATGAAATAAAAATTAAAAAATTTAAATGGTAGCTGTGAATTTGGGCAAACACACACACACACAGACAACAGACACATACACACACACACACAAACCACAGACATGCTGTACAAGATCTGACCCATTACATGATGCAAGCCAGCTTGTGGCTGCTGTTCTGAGCTTGTGCTAAGGCCCAGGATCCATACAACAGGTAGTTGCAGAGGGTTGAGGGGTGACAGAAGGCTGACACTGCCTCTCACCCATGCAGAACCTGGGCCTTTGTCATGTGGCTCAGGACTGGACAAGGGAAAGGTGTGCATGCTATTCCCACACTGATGGACGCTGAAGAAGGGGGTGCCAGTGCTTTCCTCTTCACCCCACCCCCGAACTGCTCTCATAGGGTTGAGCATTCTAACCACAAACCTCCAGGGACCAGGAGAACCTAGGTGTCCCAATTTGATCTCTGCCTCCAACACAAAACATTCCAACAACAAGCAACTCATGGAGAGACAGGGTCCTCCCCAGCCCACAGTTCTAGGCTACAGTCAGTCCATCACGGGGGAGGGGGCACAGCTTCAGGAGCCAGAAGCAGCTAGCCCCTAGCCACAGCACAGCCAAGAGCAGAGAGAGAAGGCATGCATGCTTCGTCGTGCTCGGCTTTCTCTACTCTCACACAGTCCAGGGCTCCAGACCATGAATGGTGCCACCCACTCTCAGCCTGCATCTTCCCACATCAATTAAGGCAGTTTCCCACAGACATGCCCAGAGGCCAACAATCCCTCATGAAGACTTTCTTCACAGATTCTGGGTTGCCTCAAGTTGACAATTAAAACCCACCATTAGTGACTAAAGAGATAGCTCAGTGGTTTAAAGGGTTGATTCCCAGCACGTACTCGGGAGCTCACTACAAATCATAACTCCAGTTCCAGGGATCTGATGCCCTCTTCTGGCCTCTGAGGATACTTACATGTAACCATAAAATGACATGGGGGGCTGGAGAGATGGCTCAGCAGTTAAGAGCACTGACTGACTGCTCTTGCAGAGGACCCAGGTTTAATTCCCAGCATATTCATGGTGGCCAAAACCATGCATAACTCCAGTTCCAGGGAATACAACGCCATCTTCTGACTTCAGCTGGCATTGCAGGGCACACATGCAGGCAGTACATTCATACACATAAAACAAAAATAATAAGTAAGCCAGGCATGGTGGCACACACCTTTAATCCTAGTTCCTAAACCTGGAACTCACAGAGATCCACCTGCCTCTGCCTCCTGAGTGCTGGGATCAAAGGTATCTACCACCATGCCTGGCTTATTTATTATTATTATTATTTTTTTTGGTCTTTTTGAGACAGGGTCTCCCTGTATCCCCCACTGGCCTGGAACTCACTATGTAGACCAGGCTGGCCTGGAACTCAGAGATCCACCTGCCTCTGCCTCCCAAGTGCTAGGATTAAAGACGTGCATCACCATGCCCGGCTAATAATAAATATTTTTTTAAAGATATGGGTATACTTATATACATACAAGCATAACATATATACATAAAACAAAAGTAAATAAATCCAAAAATCTCAAAAATGTTAAAATACAAATTTTAAAACGAATACTAGCCGGGTGTGGTGGCGCATGCCTTTAATCCTAGCACTCGGGAGGCAGAGGCAGAGGCAGGCAGATCTTTGTCAGTTCAAGGCCAGCCTGGTCTACAGAGTGAGTTCCAGGACAGCTGGGACTACAGGGAGACCCTGTCTCAAAAAGACAAAAAAAAAAAAAAAAAGGATACTTACTGCTCTATCAGAGAGGACCAGCGTTCAGATCCCAGCACCCATATCAGATGCTCACAAACGCCTCTCACTATAAATCCAGGAGGCCCAGTGCCCCTTCTGTGTCTGAGAACAAGAGAGTGTGCACCCACATTAAAAAGAAAAAACAAAAAACAACTACAGACTAACCATCACCAGCCAAGGGGCTCCAGGCAACAAGGGGGTGCCCCAGTCTGCAGACCTCCTTCCAGAAACACTGAACCCAGGCAGCCAATCGGGGCTTTAGTAGCTCCCTCGGTCTGGGTGTCCAGGTCCTGAGGGTACAGAGCTGGAGCTGCACAGCTGGCTGGCACAGACCTCTCCACATTCTCCAGCCTTTCCCTTCTCCACACCTGGGCCCTTCCTCAGCCTGGCACCTTGGATGTCCTAGCAGTTCCCTGTTCTTCCAGCTGTGACCACAGATGTCCTCCCTGGGGTCCTGGGAATCTGCTGGGAGCTTTTGAAAGCCTAGAAGTCCAGCCCCATCCTGGGCTACGGGGTCAGAATCCAGAGCCACAAGTCCAAAGTCACTGCCCAAAGGAAAACTCAGGCTCCTTGCTGCCTGGTCAGGTACTTAAGAGCTGGGACGAGGTTCTGCCGTGTAACATGGATGGTCCTCTGAAAGAAAGACTGACCTTGGACATCAAATGGCTTCCCACGCTTCGGGGCACCTGCCTGCCTAGGATTGTCAACTTGCTGTTGGCCAACAGAGGGAAAAGTCAGGGAGTCAGCTGCCCCTCCCAACCAGCCAGTTGGGGAGGGGCTAAAGGTGTGTAAACACACTGAGGTGGGTCTCTCCAGCCCTCACCATCTTGGGCAGAGATCCCAGGGTCCATGCCAGGGAGGGACTTTTCTGTATGGCCATGAGGGAGGGAGAGGAGGCGGGTTGCCTCGTGTGGACATCCCAGAGTTATTTTAGCAACAAGGCCCCATTGCCAGCCTGACAGCCTCTCTCCCTGATACCTCCTGGGTCATCTATCCTAGACTCCTGGAGCCTAGGTCACAGACTACATGTTGCTCACAATTTCCTTGCTGCCAAGGACACTTCCTTCAAGCCCTTTTGAGCTATGCACACTCTAGGCCCACTTCAAAGAACACCTCTACAAGGAAGCCCTCCCTGACAGCCTCACCCCCTCCACCTCCTGCAGGCACGCATGCATGCCACATTCTTCTTCACTTTGCTCTGTGTTATGTAGGCCCTGAGCCCCTCTCCTCCTTATACTGCTAAGTGGGTTCTAGTAGCCTGACCCTGCACAATATCCAAAGCAGGGCCTGGCACAGGGTGTGGGCCTGTGTTTCTGGAACTCTCTTCCTAGGGAGACATAAACAACTATCTACCCCCTCTTTACAGGCCCCAATGACAAACCAAAGTATGATTCCACCAAAGCCCAACTGGGGGACTGATGAGCTTACTGTGCTCACTTACAGAGCATGGGTGAGGGGCTGCTTACAGGGCATGAGTGACCCCCAAAATAGCTGCACTGCTGAAAAGCCCAACATGCTGCATGAACAGAGTCCCCCGCCAGCTGATCTCCTGCAGTCTATATACTCTAGCACCTCCCGAGACCAAGAAGCCAGGTACAGTCAGGGCAGAAGTTTTTCTAATTTATTTATTTATTATTCTTTTATGAGTGTGAGTGTACTGTCAGGGCAGAATTATATACAGCTGGCTGGGAGTAAGTGCAGGTGAGATCAGGTGATAGAGGGTCAACAGTCAACAGATCTGATCCTGACGGTCTCTTGCCAGGAGTCACAGCTGCTCTGATGAAGATGATGGCTGTCATGCTTGGAGGACAGCAGTCTCTAACAGCCTGGCTTGTAGCAGGTGGCTGAGGGCTGGCGGAAGACAAGCCGCAGCTTTGTCACAAGTACCCTTGGAGGATCAAAAGGTTCCAGCGAAGATGAAGACCTTCCTTAGTGGTCAGGGTTCACATCCGTTGATTTTAAAATATAAATATGAAATGGTAAAAGGTCATATGGTGGAGATGTCCTCCTGTACCCAGCCTGTTTCCTCCCTGGATGCTGGGATCCACTCGAGTGGTAGTCCTGTGTGCTTGTGGAAGGGCCCATGGGTAACTCTTCAGTGACCGTGGCCTGATCCTCACCTCTCCCCAGCTTCCAGGCCCCCTCAGTGCTGTCCATGCTCCTGTCCCTGAATGGCCAGGTAAGTGGCACCTGTCAGGTGGGCTCCAAAGCAGCAGAGCCAGCCTGTGGCTGATGACGGCACCCCTTTGACCTTTGAACTCTGCATTCGTGACTCTGGTCTAACCATCAGGTGGTCATGAAGACTGACCATACAGCTGCCACCAGAACCCAGCTTGGGACCTTGATAATTCCTTCATTCCTTAGTGTGCCAGGCTGTACCCTGAGCTGCCTGGTCTCCTGAGGGTTTAAACAAATAGCTGCCTCTGAGAAGGCTTTCTGAACTCAAGGCAAGCCTGTCTGGCCTTCGTTTATTCATTTCCATTTTCTCCCTGAGTACCTGTGCAGGGCCCTCAGAGCTTGTCATAGGCCAGGAAGGTGGGCCACAAAGGGGCAGCTGGAGTAGCAAGGGGTCCCTGATCTGGGTTGGTACAGATCAGAAAGGACTGAGCTATCCAGGGTAAGGGGCTACATCTCCTCAGACCCTCCATTCCTTCTTCATGGTGTCAAACTACCACCCACCCCAAGATACCCTGTGCTACAGAGTGGGGCATGGTGTAGTGGGACCCCAGGAAAGCCTCTGCAAGTCTGGAAAACAAACACCGAGAGGGGCCCTCTCTGTGGGCCATGGGGAACCTGACTCATTTCTTCAACCCTCGGCTTTCTGGCTTCCTCCATTCAAAGAGGCTTCTGCTTTGGGAAGAAGTGGGCTTGGGCTGGGGCTGCACAAAAGGATGCTTTGGCATTAGCTCAGGGAAGAGTGTGAGGAAGGAGGGCGCCTGGGTATTTTTGGATGCAGCTCAGGAATCTGTTCCTCCCCCCACCCCAGCACCATGGCAACTAGTGGAGCCCCCAGCTGCCTGCCTGGGTGGGGCAGTGGCTCAGACCAAGAGCTCTCTGGCATGTCAGCCTTGGGGAGGCAGTAGGCAGCTCTGCTACCCTAGGCAATCGCTTCTCGTCTCTGGACATCTGAAATAGGATGACAGTATGGACAGGTGGCTGTGGTGATCTGCAAGAGGCCAATCTGATCCAGGCAAGACTTGCAGGTTCATTCTCACTTGCAGGAGGCAGGTGCCCAAATCTGGTAGGGGACTGCTAGAGTGAGAGAGGTAACTGTGGGAGCCCACTGGTATCCCTGAAGTCCAGAAGTATCCACACCACCAAAGTGCCTGCACCCCTCAGGAACAGGCCTGCCTCAGTGTCCTCGCTGTGTTCAGTCCTGTCCAACCGTGTAACTGGCATTTTAAGGCAAAAGCCCTGCTCTGGCAGTCACAAAAGGCTAGCCAGGGCCACTGTCCCAATTAAAAAGATGAGTGACAGCCGGGCATGGTGGCGCATGCCTTTAATCCTAGCACTCGGGAGGCAGAGGCAGGCAGATCTTTGTGAGTTCAAGGCCAGCCTGGTCTACAGAGTGAGTTCCAGGACAGCTGGGGCTACAGGGAGACCCTGTCTTGAAAAGATAAAAAAAAAAATGAGTGACACACAGAAGAGAGTCTGTGGGGAAGAGAACAGATAAGGGGGGGCCCACTGACCCCCAAGTCTCTCCTTGGGGTACTGAACTTTAGGTTTATTCTTTTTTTTTAATTTTTATTTTATTTTTGTATGTGTATGAATGTACTGTCTGCATGTAGGTTTGTACACCCATGTCGTGCAATGCCGCGGTCAGAAGAGGGTCTCGGATTCCCCTGGAACTGGAGTTCTGGAATTGGAGTTACAGATGGTTCTTAGCCACCATGTGGGTGCTGGGGATTGAATCCCGGTCCTCTGCAAGAGCAGTCGGTGCTCTTAACCACCAGGCCATCTCTCCAGCCCCAGGCCAGCCATTCTTATCTCACCCTGACTCTTTCACAGGTCTGCTTATCATCTGACTGCTGTTCACCTAGCAGTTTTTTAAAAAACTTAAAAAATTTCTATCTTCTTTCATATCTAGCACCATTATCCATGGAGTCACAGGTGTTATGCACACCAATAATGCTTTCTTTACTATACATTAAAAAACAGAACTGATCCAGGCATGGTGACATATCTTTGTAATCCCAGTGTTTGGGAGTCAGAGGCAGGCTGATCTCCCTGATTTGGATGCCAATCTGTTCTATTCAGTAAGACTCTCTCAAAACAAAAACAAAATAAAGCAAAAAACCCTGGGGCTACTGAGATAGGTCAGCAGGTAAAGCACTTGCTTCACAAGCCTGAAGCTTTGATAACCTGAGTTCAGTCTCTTTTACATGGAACACCAGTAAAAATAGAGGCAGAAAACTGACTCCAAAATGTCGTCCTCTGACCTCTGCACACACACCTGGTAAATAAAAGCATTCACCATGGACTTCGGGAAATTACCAGTACAGTCAGTAGTACAAAAAGCACACTGGTGAGCTTCTTCCAGCAGCATATGCTAAAACACAACCAGGGCTCAGTAGGCACTTGCTCTGGCAGCCAGTCAGAGGACATGGAGAACCAGCTCCCCGAAAACTGTTCTCTGTCCCTAACACATGTGCCTATACACATGTATACAAACACACATACAATAAATAGGAACATTAAAAAAATTTTAAGTAAAAGTATAACTAAAGCCACATTTTGACAAACATTAAGTTCATCCTAAATCCTTGACCTCACAGTTAAGGAAAATAAACCCCAAGAGGGAATGTGACCTCCCCAACAACACACAGCAACTAGTGGCGAGAACAAACTGGGATGGAGGACACTGTGTACACTGCTGGTCCCCTAGAACAGACTGCACCAGACTGAGCTACCAGGACACTTAGGGACCTGGCCTCAGGGGTTCACCAACAAGTAAGCCTGAAGCAATCAGTGAGCTGTTTGCATGGTGATCCCAGCTTTTCACTTTCTGTAGCAAACATGGTGCTTACCAGTTGATTCTCCCAAAGATAATCTGGATTGGCTGAAACAAATGTGTTTCCTTCCAAAGTCTCAAGTGGTTTTGTCCAACTCACTGAAGTTAAGGCACGTGGCCAGGGATGAAAACCTCTCCTGGGTCAGCTTCCCAATCCTAGACCCAGCAGTATCCCAGCCCTTTGTCCCACTGCTAGATTCATACAGCAGGCTCTATAGGATTTCAGGAGGAAGATTTTCCATCTCTAACTTTTAGGCCAGCTTTGGAAATAGAATGGAAGCTTCCATTACAGTCACTCATGTATTTCCCAGATACCCAGAGGTCAGGTTTTATTTCCAACTGATAGATAACTTGTGTCTACTGCCCACCTAGCAATGTTTTACACACTATATAGGAGGTCAAATGACTGAGTCCCTTGCTTCTTGGGAACTGCAATTAAAGGTAACCTTAGCTATGTATATACCATGTAGCTAATAAAAGCTGTTAATCAGAAGCTGTA
>VZQC01008130.1:1804243-1807156 GCA_009823505.1 Rhizomys pruinosus
CTGAGGAGACAGTGCTTCCTTTCCTTTACCTTGGCTGCTTGGGCTGTGAGCATGCTTGACTGCCAGGCTGGTTTCCTAACCCTCCTTAGAGACAGCGAGGCACATAGAAAGGCTGCTGGTTCATGTTTGGTTTCAGTTCACTGCAAATGCAAAAACATTATTCTAAATACAAGGTAGAAGTTTTCCTGTTATTATCATTATTAGTAATATTATTTTATTCATCTGTCTTTTAGAGTCACTTTTGGAGAGGTTCCTTTATCCTAAGGAAGATTAATCCACAAAAATTAAGCTTGATCAATATATTTAGTGAGGCATAAAAACATTATGATTAGTATTTAATTAAAATTCCTATCCACACTAAATTTAAACAGTAAATACATTGATAGGGATTGTTGGTTATCCTTCTAATCATTATATCTCTCCTCTCCACTGCTCAAATAAACTCATTTTTCAAATATCTGGATGCATTATTTACTTCTATAAATAATTATCAAAAAGATATTCACAACCTCCTATGTGTAATGATAATAGAGTGGATGTACATGTATGTATATGTACATATATATTCATTCCCCTACTTTTATTTTTCTTTTTATATTTTATAGTAAACAGACTATCATGGACTGGTTAAAATGTACTTTATAGACATTTTAAGGTTAGAGATAATTTCTGCTATAACATGATTTTGTACTTTATGATTTTAATTAAATTTCCGATTTCTCTTCCAAACACTGCAATATTAAAGAATATAAAACCTGTTTTAATCACTAAAAAAAAAATGGGGCTAGAGAGATGGATGCTCTTGTAGAGGACCTGGGTTCGGTTCCCAGCACCCACATGGTGCCTAACAACGGACCATAACTCCAGTTCCAGGGGATCCAACACCCTCTCTGACCTCCACTGATCATGTACTAAGTGACAAAACTCTTTTCTTGAAAGGGTGTGGGGTGAGAGTCCAGCACTTCAACAGCAATTCATTGTGAATGTCAGTCTCAAAAGGGCAGTTTACTCAAACTAACCACTGCATCCCTGCACTCAACTCTGCAGCAGAAACACAGGTTCTCACTGAGGGAAACTTGTGGTCAGGTCCCTGGCCTCTCCTAGTGAATGATGCTCCCTGGAGTTGGGCAATCAGGTCCCTGCCCCCCTCCTGTGAAGGTTCCGAGGAGTTGGGAAATCTCTGGCCCATTCCTAACAACCTACTGTTCCTTCAGGAAGAACCAGTACTGGCATTTCCCACTCTTCCCACTACTACCACTGAGGACACATCTCTTTCACTACACTCTTTCCAAACACCCCCACTTACAACTCTGCCCACATCAAGGCCTGCTCTCCCACATCTAGTCCTTTCAACTGAACTACCCATCTTAATGTCTCTGGAAAAATCTCGAGACATCTTCATAAAGGCTAGGATGCTCCAAGCAGAATCCTTCCCATGGGCATGAGCTTCTAAGCCAACGGTTCAGAGTAAATGACTAGACAAGTAACTAGTTATTTCAAAGAAAAACTAATTTACAAGGACAGAAGAACCATGAAAACATTTTATGGACAGAGCATTTTCTTGTATCTCATATATTTCACCACTCAGGAAAATGTCACTGTTAACCAGGAAAAGTTAAAGATGTCTAAGGGTGTCACTGTGTCTCTGATCCTTCCTCTTAGGACGCGCTACCGGCAGCTTCCTCACGGAGCTGGTACCCTGGCTTCCGCCTCTTGGTTTTGTTTTGTTTTGTTTTGTTTTTTTGGTCTTTTAGAGACAGGGTCTCCCTGTAGCCTCGGTGTGTCCTGGAACTCACTATGAAGACCAGGCTGGCCTTGAACTCACAGAGATCTGCTTGCCTCTGCCTCCCAAATGCTGGGATTAAAGGTGTGCACCACAATGCCTGGCTTCCTCCTCTTGTTTAAAGAGCACCCAGTACTATGAAGCAAATGTAGGCTGGAGGGAAGGGAGTTGTTTCTCCTCCCCCCACGTTTGTTTTTTTGAGACAGGATTTCACAAAGCCCAGGCTGGCCTCAAGAGCTCTATGTAGCTCAGGATGACCTTGAACTCCCGATCCTCCTACTCCACCTCCTGGGTACTGGGACTACATATGTAGGACACTTGTTTTGGTTTTCTTCCTACATAGCCCAAATGGGCTATGTAGGAAGAAAACCAATTTGTAACAATCTAACCTCAGCCTCCTAAGTGGAAATTACAGGGATGTGTCACCATGCCAGGCTAAAGAAAATGTTTAATTGAAGCCAAATCTGCTTCTAAACATAAAAAGGGAAGGGGTGTGTAAACACTGTGGTTATTTCCGAAGGACTATTCAGTCAATGGGTAAACGCAGACTTTCCTGATCAGATACTAGAGCAAGTCACTGGAAAAAGGAACAACTATATACAATTCAGCATTCTGCACAGCTATTTTCTAAACCATGACCAAGCTTCTCTCAGAGCTTAGAACCCAAGTATGGTGATGCCTATATAATCCTCGCACTCACTCAGGAGGCTGAGACAAGAAGGACCATGAATTTAAGGCCACCCTGGGCTATACATGGAGTCCTTGTTTCAAGAAGCCAAAAGAACTCAGGGTGATACAGCCTCTATTCCTTCTGAACTGTAATTCGGTCACCTTCAGAAGCACTCTGAGCAAAAAACTCTAGCTTTCCCAGTAAATATCTACAACCTCTGCTATACTAGGGAGCTCTCTTCTCAGCCCATTACTAACTGCCTCACACATGCCACCGTATAAGGGGTTCTTTATGAAGGAAGAGTTGCTGTCAAAATAAGTTTAGAACTAAGGAATGAATATATATACATATGACCAAATATCAAGAATTTAATTAGATTAAATTCTACCAAGTGCCTGCAGGGACTTGAGTGAAGCAGTGTGGTCAACTAAGAAGACATGCTAGTGAGCTCTGCCTCCCA
>VZQC01008130.1:1810218-1833786 GCA_009823505.1 Rhizomys pruinosus
GGTGCACAAACCTACATGCAGACAGTACATTCATACACATACAAAAAATAAATAAATTAAAAAAAAAAAAAAGCAAAGGACCCAGGTTCAATTTCCAGCACCTACATGGTGGCTAAGAATTGTCTTTAAGCTGGGCATGGTGGCACATGCCTTTAATCCTAGCACTCGGGAGGCAGAGGCAGGCAGATCTCTGTGAGTTCAAGGCCAGCCTGGTCTGCAGTGAGTTCCAGGCCAGCTGGAGCTATAGGGAGACCCTGTCTCAAAAAAAAAAAAAAAAATAGAGAGAACTTACTGATCTTGCAGATCTAAGTTAGTTTCCCAACATTACCTGTTTAATCCCATTCCAGGGGATCTGGTGCCCTCTCTGGCCACTGAAAATAAAAATAAAAAAATAAAATCGAGCAATCTTGAAAGACTGAGTCATTAACTGTAGGATCTGTGCTAATTCTACAACAGTATCAGAGCTGAATTGCTGGACACTTAGTTGCTGCCAGAAAACTGTTGGAAGATGTAATAACCTCAGAAACAGGGAAGCATGATAAAACTAACTTCATTAATGCTTAGCACACATGTAGTAAAGTGTCTTGATCTAAATGCAAAATCTGTGCCTGTCACCAACTCAAACATACGGCTTATCGTTCTCAGCACTAATAGGAAATCAGTCCCCTTGGACAGATCCCCAAGTACCTGGTGGAAGAAAATTGTTTTAGAAGAAAAACTAAAGAGCTATTTTGACCAGCCAAAGAAAACACAGATGTTATAGAATATTATTTATTTATTTATTTATTTTACGTTTTTTTTTTGTCTTTTGGAGACAGGGTCTCCCTGTAGCCCCAGCTTCCTGGAACTCTGTAGACCAGTCTGGCATTGAACTCACAAAGATCTGCCTGCCTCTGCCTCCTGAGTGCTAGGATTAAAGGCGTGCGCTGGAGAGATGGTTTAGCAAGCTGCTCTTGTGGAGGACCCAGGCTCAATTCCCAGCACCCGGATAGCGGCTAACAACCATCTGTAACTCCAGCTTCAGGGGATCTGCACCCTCTTCTGACCTTCCTAGGCACTGCACATCATGGGTGGTTCTTACACACATGCAGGCAATACACTCATATATATAAAATATTTTTAAATGGTTTTCCTTAAAAGTTTTGGTTCTTATTTCACACTTGTAGTTCCCAGGAGATAATCAGTCAAGAATTTTCTCAAGAGTTTACCAATAACTGTTCGCCCCAACATAGGAATGCTGTTAAATAACAGTAGCCACCACCTACTGTTTCATTATATACCCTACCCAACACATTATATTTCCTATCGTAGCAACTTTAGATTTGTGAAAGTCAAACCCTAAATGCAAGAAATCTTTAAAAAAAAAATGGGGCTACGGTGCTCATCCTGGCAAAACAATCTTCCATCTCCTCTAACTGATGTGTTTCTTTGTAAGCTGATCTGTAATGCTTCTGCTAATTTACATTTCCCACTTGCATTTTGATTAGCAATTTCTTCTGTCAATTTAACACTCAAATCCTCTGTAATCAAGGGCATGTTTTACTCTGGAACAGACTCAAAGAGTCCTAAAGCTGAGGAGACAGTGCTTCCTTTCCTTTACCTTGGCTGCTTGGGCTGTGAGCATGCTTGACTGCCAGGCTGGTTTCCTAACCCTCCTTAGAGACAGCGAGGCACATAGAAAGGCTGCTGGTTCATGTTTGGTTTCAGCTCACTGCGAATGCAAAAACATTATTCTAAATACAAGGTAGAAGTTTTCCTGTTATTATCATTATTAGTAACATTATTTTATTCATCTGTCTTTTAGAGTCACTTTTGGAGAGGTTCCTTTATCCTAAGGAAGATTAACCCACAAAAATTAAGCTTGATCAATATATTTAGTGAGGCATAAAAACATGATTAGTATTTGATTAAAATTCCTATCCACACTAAATTTAAACAGTAAATACATTGATAGGGATTGTTGGTTATCCTTCTAATCATTATATCTCTCCTCTCCACTGCTCAAATAAACTCATTTTTCAAATATCTGGATGCATTATTTACTTCTATAAATAATTATCAAAAAGATATTCACAACCTCCTATGTGTAATGATAATAGAGTGGATGTACATGTATGTATATGTACATATATATTCATTCCCCTACTTTTACTTTTCTTTTTATATTTTATTTTATTTTTTATTTATTTATTTATTTTTTTAATTATTTATCTTTGTATGTGTATGAATGTACTGTCTGCATGCAGGTCTGTGCACCCGTGTCGTGCAATGCCGCGGAGGTCAGAAGAGGGTCTCGGTTTCCCCTGGAACTGGAGTTCTCCTGGAATTGGAGTTACAGACGGTTCTTAGCCGCCATGTGGGTGCTGGGGATCGAACCCGGGTCGTCTGCAAGAGCGTCGGTGCTCTTAACCGCTAGGCTATCTCTCCAGTCCCTCTTTTTATATTTTATAGTAAACAGACTATCATGGACTGGTTAAAATGTACTTTATAGACATTTTAAGGTTAGAGATAATTTCTGCTATAATATGATTTTGTACTTTATGATTTTAATTAAATTTCTGATTTCTCTTCCAAACACTGCAATATTAAAGAATATAAAACCTGTTTTAATCACTAAAAAAAAATGGGGCTAGAGAGATGGATGTTCTTGTAGAGGACCTGGGTTCAGTTCCCAGCACCCACATGGTGCCTAACAACAGACCATAACTCCAGTTCCAGGGGATCCAACACCCTTTCTGACCTCCACTGATCATGTACTAAGTGACAAAACTCTTTTCTTGAAAGGGTGTGGGGTGAGAGTCCAGCACTTCAACAGCAATTCATCGTGAATGTCTAGTCAATCTCAAAAGGGCAGTTTACTCAAACCAACCACTGTATCCCTGCATTCAACTCTGCAGCAGAAACACAGGTTCTCACTGAGGGAAACTTGTGGTCAGGTCCCTGGCTTCTCCTAGTGAATGATGCTGCCTGGAGTTGGGCAGTCAGGTCCCTGCCCCCCTCCTAGTGAAGGTTCCGAGGAGTTGGGAAATCTATGGCCCATTCCTAACAACCTACTGTTCCTTCAGGAAGAACCAGTACTGGCATTTCCCACTCTTCCCACTACGACCACTGAGGACACATCTCTTTCACTACACCCTTTCCAAATACCCCCACTTATAACTCTGCCCACATCAAGGCCTGCTCTCCCATATCTAGTCCTTTCAACTGAACTACCCATCTTAATGTCTCTGGAAAAATCTCGAGACATCTTCATAAAGGCTAGGATGCTCCAAGCAGAATCCTTCCCATGGGCATGAGCTTCTAAGCCAACGGTTCAGAGTAAATGACTAGACAAGTAACTAGTTATTACAAAGAAAAACTAATTTACAAGGACAAAAGAACCATGAAAACATTTTATGGACAGAGCATTTTCTTGTATCTCATATATTTCACCACTCAGGAAAATGTCACTGTTAACCAGGAAAAGTTAAAAGTGTCTAAGAGTGTCACTGTGTCTCTGATCCTTCCTCTTAGGACCCGCTACCGGCAGCTTCCTCACGGAGCTGGTACCCTGGCTTCCGCCTCTTGGTTTGGTTTTGTTTTGTTTTTTTGGTCTTTTAGAGACAGGGTCTCCCTGTAGCCTCGGTGTCCTGGAACTCACTATGAAGATCAGGCTGGCCTTGAACTCACAGAGATCTGCTTGCCTCTGCCTCTCAAATGCTGGGATTAAAGGTGTGCACCACAATGTCTGGCTTCCTCCTCTTGTTTAAGGAGCACCCAGTACTATGAAGCAAATGTAGGCTGGAGGGAAGGGAGTTGTTTCTCCTCCCCCCACGTTTGTTTTTTTGAGACAGGATTTCACAAAGCCCAGGCTGGCCTCAAGAGCTCTATGTAGCTCAGGATGACCTTGAACTCCCGATCCTCCTACTCCACCTCCTGGGTACTGGGACTACATATGTGGGACACTTGTTTTGGTTTTCTTCTTACATAGCCCAAACTGGTCTAGAATTTGTAACAATCTAACCTCAGCCTCCTAAGTGGAATTACAGGGATGTGTCACCATGCCAGGCTAAAGAAAATGTTTAATTGAAGCCAAATCTGCTTCTAAACATAAAAAGGGAAGGGGTGTGTAAACACTGTGGTTATTTCTGAAGGACTATTCAGTCAATGGGTAAACGCAGACTTTCCTGATCAGATACTAGAGCAAGATACTGGAAAAAGGAACAATCTATATTCAATTCAGCATTCTGCACAGCTATTTTCTAAGCCATGACCAAGCTTCTCTTAGAGCTTAGAACCCAAGTATGGTGATGCCTATATAATCCTAGCACTCAGGAGAGAGTGAGACAGAAGACCATGAGTTTAAGGCCACCCTGGGCTATATATGGAGTCCTTGTTTCAAGAAGCCAAAAGAACTCAGGGTGGGGCTGGAGAGATGGCCTAGCGGTTAAGAGTGCCGACCGCTCTTACAGAGGACCCGGGTTCGATCCCCAGCACCCACATGGCGGCCGAGAACCGTCTGAAACTCCAATTCCAGGAGAACTCCAGTTCCAGGGGAATCCGAGACCGTCTTCTGACCTCTGCGGCATTGCACGACACGGGTGCACAAACTTGCATGCAGACAGTACATTCATACACATACAGAAATAAATAAAATTAATAAAAAAAAAAAAGTTAAAAAAAAGAACTCAGGGTGATAAAGCCTCTATTCCTTCTGAACTGTAATTCGGTCACCTTCAGAAGCACTCTGAGTAAAAAACTCTAGCTTTCCCAGTAAATATCTACAACCTCTGCTATACTAGGGAGCTCTCTTCTCAGCCCACTACTAACTGCCTCACACATGCCACCGTATAAGGGGTTCTTTATGAAGGAAGAGTTGGTGTCAAAATAAGTTTAGAACTAAGGAATGAATATATATACATATGACCAAATATCAAGAATTTAATTAGATTAAATTCTACCAAGTACCTGCAGGGACTTGAGTGAAGCAGTGTGGTCAACTAAGAAGACATGCTAGTGAGCTCTGCCTCCCACCTTGCTATTTTTCAATTTTTGTTTCCTCACTAAAAGCATTCCTTTCCAACCTATTTTCAGTCTCAAAACAGGAAACTGACGGGGAAACCCAATATAACAGTTTTTTAGGAATTTTTGCAGAATAAAGCATTGGGATATAGAATGAAAATGAAGAGCAAAATCCCCTTTCTGCCTATCATGAACATACTCTAGCCCCACAAGGGCTCCTCAAAGCTTCCACTAGCACGCTAGATCAAAAGGCCGACTCAGCTCCGAGATTCCAAATTCACTTAGATTTGCAGCTTCTCTCCCCAACACAATGAGTGACCAATGTAGGAGTCACAGCTTCTCCCAGGGTTCAAAGCCCTCCTACCCATCTACCCCCTTTCAAGAGTTACAAAAGAGCCATCAGTCTCCAATCCAGCTGATGAAATTTCAACCTACAGGATATTTTCATAATGCACCATTGAAATGAAGATGAATAGTGGACAGCCTAACATCAATAGTGAGCATTTTATGCCCAGTATTAGCATACAAATTCAAGACCAACATCTTTGTATGTTTCTTTGGTGTTTATTATTTTTTTGGTGATGGTGGTGATGTTTGTTTTGTTTGCTTGTTTTTGTCTTGCTTTTTTGAGACAGGGTCTCCCCATACATAGGCCAGGCTGAGAACTTGCTATTGCTGGGCATGATGGCACAGGCCTTTAATCCTAGCGCTTGGGAGGCAGAGGCACTGGTCTACAGAGTGAGTTCCAGGATAGCTGGGGCTACGGGGAGACGCTTTATCAAAAAGACCAAGAAAAAAAGAAAAGGAAAAAAAAAAAGAAATACTGGAAATTGGCCTGGTCACTTCCCCCAGGCTCACTCAAACATCTACATTAGGTTGGATTAGGAATATTTCTACATCTGTCTTAGATTTGTGAGGCATGTATAAATGTGTTTATCATGACTGGGCTAAGATAGCAATCACCCTGAAACTTAGAAAACATTATAAACTAGGTGTTATGGTTTACATTTACAATCTCTGTACTTAGGAGGCTGAGGCAGAAGGACTACCATGAATTCGAGGCCAACTTGGACTACACAATGAATTCCAAGCTATTCTGGGCTACAGAGTAAGATCCTATCTCAAATAACCAAAGCACATCAAAGCAACATTATGAAATTAGAAAATAGAGGCACACAATTTGAACTTAGTTTTTAGAGCTAGGTGTGGTAGTATACACCTGTAATTCCGGCACCTGAGAGGCAGAAAATGGAGGATAAAGAATTTGTGACTAGCATGAAGTATATGAGACTTGTCTCAAAACAAAGAACCCAATCAACATGGCCTTAGAATTTGGGGGGAAGCTACAACTGTTTTCAATGAATAACCCATTTTTTAAACTACATGTATCAAATTCTATAAAAATTTAAATGATGTAACTATGGTGCCTGCAGATGTGGTAATGCCATTAAAAGAGAACTATCAGCATTACAGAAACATCAGAGAAGGAGCAAGGAGAGCAACCAGCGGGAAGTCAGGGAGACAGATGGGCTGGGCAGGAAACCACTGCATGGGAGAACCAGCTTCCACAGAGAAAAAAGGGACAGCCACAGATGTCCTGCAGGCCCCGCATTACAATCTGAGTATCCTTGCGAGCTCACTGTGTGTCAATGTAGACAGCCTAACTATAAATAGACATGTTTGTATATTTATTTATTTGTAAGCAAGCAGGCCAATCCATCGATTTCATTCTGAGACCAGGAAAGTTAGTTATATACATATCCTGTAAATTCAGTTTTTGGTCTTAAATCTTATTCCAGAAACATTCTATGCTAAAAGATACAGTCAATCAACAAGTATATGGCCAGGGAGCTGGCAAGATGGCTCAACAGGTAAAGACTCTTACCACTAAGCCTGACAACCCGTGCTTCATTCCTGGGACCTACATGGTTGGAGAGAACCAACTCTGTCAAGTTGTCCTCTGACTTCCACACAAACATTATGACACAATAAATAAATGTAACCAAAAAATTTTAAATTATATATATAATATATATAATTATAATATATATGGCGAGGGCTACTGTGAACAAAAACTATTTTAAGTCCAGTGAAAGACCCATCATTGGCTTCACTTTGTTACAGACAGAATCCCTTTTGTGAGTGGTAACCTATAGGCAAACCTATTTAGGAGTAGAATTTGCTTAGTCAAAACATGTTTCTGAAAGCCAGTTAAAATATTTTAGAAATTAGAGCTTTTGGGTAAACGAATTAAGCATTTAAAAACTATATATTGAAGCCAGGTATGGTGGCGCACGCCTTTAATCCTAGCACTTGGGAGGCAGAGGCAGGTGGATCTTTGTGAGTTCAAGGCCAGCCTGGTCTACGAAGAGAGTTCCAGGACAGCTGGGGCTACAGGGACACCCTGTTTCAAAAAGACAAAAAAAGAAAAAAAAAAAAAACAAAAAAAACATATATTGAGGGCAGGAGGATTACTAGGGACTGAATGCAGGCAGATCAGCAAGCAGATGCTCTACCACTGAACTATTCTCTAGCTCATGACTTTCAAGTCATGAATTTTCAAAAAAATTCATTTTTACAAATTCACAATGGTTCTGTTACTACAATCTTATGGTTCTTGTAAACTAATGAAAACAATGAGTAAAATCACAGTGCTGTTATATTTTAGACTGTATCTCAATGCTGTAAAGCATAGCATCCAAATTACAAATCTCTTCTTTCTTTTGGAATATATAGACACAAAAAAGACAAATCCAACCAGGCGTGGTGGCGCAAGCTTTTAATCCCAGTACTTGGGAGGCAGAGGCAGGCAGATATCTGTGAGTTCAAGGCCAAACTGGTCTATAGAGTGAGCTCTAGGCCAGCTGGGACTAAAGGGAGACCCTGTCTCAAAAATACAAAAAAAAGACAAATCCAATCTTTTTTTTTTTTTTTTTGTGTGTGTGTGTGTGTGTGTGTGTGTGTGTGTGTGTGTCGCCTGCGTCTTTTTTTTTTTTTTTTTTTTTGGTCTTTTCAAGACAGCGTTCCCCGTAGCCCCAGCTATCCTGGAACTCACTCTGCTAGACCAGTGCCTCTGCCCTCCCAAGCGCTAGGATTAAAGGCCTTGTGCCATCATGCCCAGCAATAGCAAGTTCTCACCTGGCCTATGTATGGGGAGACCCTGTCTCAAAAAAGCAGACAAAAAAAACAGCAAACAAAACAAACATCACCACCATCACCAAAAAATAATAAACACCAAAGAAACATACAAAGATGTTGGTCTTGAATTTGTATGCTAATACTGGGCATAAAATGCTCACTATTGATGTTAGGCTGTCCACTATTCATCTTCATTTCAATGGTGCATTATGAAAATATCCTGTAGGTTGAAATTTCATCAGCCGGATTGGAGACTGACGGCTCTTTTGTAACTCTTGAAAGGGGGTAGATGGGTAGGAGGGCTTTGAACCCTGGGAGAAGCTATGACTCCTACATTGGTCACTCATTGTGTTGGGGAGAGAAGCTGCAAATCTAAGTGAATTTGGAATCTCGGAGCTGAGTCGGCCTTTTGATCTAGCGTGCTAGTGGAAGCTTTGAGGAGCCCTTGTGGGGCTAGAGTATGTTCATGATAGGCAGAAAGGGGATTTTGCTCTTCATTTTCATTCTATATCCCAATGCTTTATTCTGCAAAAATTCCTAAAAAAACTGTTATATTGGGTTTCCCCGTCAGTTTCCTGTTTTGAGACTGAAAATAGGTTGGAAAGGAATGCTTTTAGTGAGGAAACAAAAATTGAAAAATAGCAAGGTGGGAGGCCAGAGCTCACTAGCATGTCTTCTTAGTTGACCACACTGCTTCACTCAAGTCCCTGCAGGTACTTGGTAGAATTTAATCTAATTAAATTTCTTTGATATTTGGTCATATGTATATATATTCATTCCTTAGTTCTAAACTTATTTTGACACCAACTCTTCCTTCATAAAGAACCCCTTATACGGTGGCATGTGTGAGGCAGTTAGTAGTGGGCTGAGAAGAGAGCTCCCTAGTATAGCAGAGGTTGTAGATATTTACTGGGAAAGCTAGAGTTTTTTACTCAGAGTGCTTCTGAAGGTGACCGAATTACAGTTCAGAAGGAATAGAGGCTTTATCACCCTGAGTTCTTTTTTTAACTTTTTTTTTTATTAAGTTTTCATTATTTCTGTAGGGTTGATTGTACTGTCTGCCATGCAAAGTTTGTGCCCCCGTGTCGTGCAATGCCGCAGAGCGTAAAAGAGGTCTTGGATTCCCCTGGACCTGGTGTTCCTCATGGACTTGGAGTTCAGACGGTTCTCGGGCCCCATGTGGGTGCTGGGGGATCAACCTGGGTCCTCTGTAAAAGACGCTGGTCGGGCACTCTTAACCGCCCAGGCATCCTACAGCCCCACCCTGAGTTCTTTTGGCTTCTTGAAACAAGGACTCATATATAGCCCAGGGTGGCCGTACAAACTCATTGGTCTTCTGTTCCTCTCTCCTGAGTGCTAGGATTGTTATTAGGCTATCACCATACTTGGGTTCTACCATTCTTTCCCACATAGAGAGAAGCCTTGGTCATGGCTTAGCAAATAGCTGTGCAGAATGCTTGAATTGAATATAGATTGTTATTTGTTCCAGTATCTTGCTCTAGTATCTTGATCTAGGATACAGTTCCTGCGTTTACCCATTGACTGAATAGTCCTTCAGAAATAACCACAGTGTTTACACACCCCTTCCCTTTTTATGTTAGAAGCAGAGATTTGGCTTCAATTAATTAAACATTTTCCTTTAGCCTGTGCATGGTTGACACACTCCCTGTAATTACACTTAGGAGGCTGAGGTTAGATTGTTAAACCTCCTTATATTTCCCTACTCCTGACCCAGTTTGTGCTCTGTAGAAGACCTCCCTCCTTTTCTCCCATAGAAAACCAAAACAAGTTGTAACCACATTATTTTCTTTTTTTTCCCCCCCACCCGTCCCTCCCACCCCTCTTCCGCCATTTTCTGTCCTCCCAGGACGGTGCGGCAGTAGGCCAGAACGCAGCTACCGCCCCTTCCCCAAGGTTCATCAAGGCTTACATATTGAGTCTTCTTTTTCGAGGACAGACCCTGCGGCCCCCCTCTTGTGCAAATCCCCCACCTGTCTCCAAACAACACCAACAACACGTGCGGGTTCCCATCCCCCGTTAGGTAGAAACAACTCCCTTCAATCCCCAATTCACTCTCCTACCCCTTTTTCCACGTTTTCACCCCCCTTCCAGCATCTGGTTGTGCTCATCTTATATAAACAATCCCGAGGACGGGAACGGACCAGACCCCTTTCCCGAAACAATACGCATCGGTGCACACTTCTCCCCTTTAATCCCCACCTCTTTACTCTGTTTCCCCCAGGTTAACACTTTGAGTATGGCTAGAGGCCCACTAGCATACTCATACACCCCCCCCCCGCCCCGGCAGGTTTTTACCTCCTCTCTAAGGATCAAGTCTCTGTATATTATACGGTGTTATTTGTTGATATCATGGACCACCGTCTTTCTCGTGCGACAGGCCGAGAACCCGTCCCATCTACACAAGACCATACACACTTCTTCCCCCTTTCTTTTTTCCCCCCTCCTTTTTTTTTCAACCTAACCCCATTATTTTTTCATTTATAACCCAATACCAAGACGGCCTGTGAAGCCAGTCCTGTTAAAAGCTCCGTTGAGGATAAGTCCGAAGCTCGCCTCGGTCCTCTTCGCCCCCCCTTTTTTTTTTCCCCCGATCCTTGCTGTCCTTAGCGCTGTTTGTCCTAAGAGGTACCTATCGCGCCATATCAGAGATCACAGTTTTCTTCCGACCACTCTTCGACCCACGTTTAATTCCTGTCCTGGTATCAATTCTCCACGTTTGTCATCTTTCTGGTGGTGAAATTTGGACCTTCTCGATACTAAGAAAATCCCCGCCCCTCCTGCTACCATAAATTACGTTTCTCTTATTCCGGTTCCATTTGTGTCCCCTTCTCCAAATTAGCCCCCTTTTTCTTGTCAATAACCTAGTTCCATTCTCCTTCTTCGTTCTCAGTCTATATTTACTAATTGAACAGACCAGGCTTATAAGCTCATGCCCATGGACAGGCATCTGGCTTTTGGAGCATCCTAGCCTCTATGAAGACTGTCTCGAGATTATCCAGAGACAATTACAGAGGGTCGTCCTGTTTAAGCGTTCCCCGACCAGGCACCCCTAGATACGGGTTTTTGACTTTGCTATGCTCTCACCGGATCCCCCTTGCCATTCCCCCCCGCTGGCTCCCCTATGCAGTCTAGATTGTTCGCCCGGTCCCTTTTCTTCCCCCGGGTTCCTGGTTTTGTACTCTGGCAAGTCGGGTTTGTTTTTTGCCTTTTGTTGTCTCTTGCTTTGTAGTGAAAGAGATGTGTCTTCCTACGACCCGGTCGTTTTTTAGTGGTGTAAGAGGGGAACTCGCTCTTTCCCCCCCCCCCCTTCTTTCCCCAGAGTATGCGTTTCTTCTGAAGGACACCGTTTTATCCCCGCCGTGTTAGGACTTCTTTCCCTTCCCATGGGCATTTTCCATAGATCCGTTTTCTTACACCTTCACACCCAATTTCTCCTATCGTGAACTCTTCCTCTTTCCCACCTACGGACGGTGGTCGGAGGGACCTGACTGTCCCACTCAAGGCAGCATCATTCTACCCCTAGCGTACCCGAAGCCCAGGCCGCATCCCCCACACTGACAAAATCCCGGCTTTCCCTTCCCCCCTTCTTTCCCACACTTCTTTCCTCGTGAGAACCTCCTGTTCTCATCTGTCTCTCTGTCCCCCCCTGTCTTCCCNAATGAAACTTTCAAAACTTTAATTAAAACCATACAGGAGGATGTAGTGGTGGGCAAAGGGTAAAGGGATTGCTTGCCATTCTACGTCGACAAAGTAGTAAGTTCCAGGCCAGCCTTGTCCACACAGTGTAAGACTCAAGAGAGAAAAAAAAAAAGGTTGGAACGAGGGCCTGCGTACTAGTACTCGCTTCGTGCTCTTGCAGAGAGCCCACGTTTGATTTACAATGGTCCTAACCTTCCAGGTACTGGGATCTACACTCTTCTTCTGGCCTCACCCGCCCTGTTATGCACATGGCCATTGCTGTCACACACTACACACACAACACACACACTACACAACAACACACACACACACACACACAGGCAACGCCATTATTGATGAAACACCATAAAAATATAGTAAAACTTTTTAAAAAACAAAACAAAAAACAAGAGATTTCCTTTCCGAATTGTGTGAAACACAGGGCCATTCTGGAAGGCAGTTTTTCCTGTCCACAATCTGCCTCGTTCTTCTACCATCCGATCTACGGAAACACGATCTTTAGACCCCAAGAATCTTGCCAGGAAGGAAAAAAAAAAACAATGTATGAAGCTCCTGCAGATAGCCAGAAAAGAAGAGTAAAACCAGTCTAGGTGAGAGACTGACAACTGACCCTTTGAACTTGCAGGAGACTAGAGCAGAGAAAATGGTGGGCAAAGACCACACACTGGCCAAGCCATTTCAGTATGCTACGCTGGCCTTCATTTTTTTTTTTTTTTTTTATTTAATTAAACTAATTTACGACCCCAAAGATGTACCTGAGGGTTGCTGATCTCTCTCTTCTCAACATGTTCACACTGATAAAATCCCTTTTTTTTTTCACTTATTAGCTTTTTAATTGGCCTTATTTAAGACTAAGAAAAGATGGCCACTCAAACTTACCTGGTGGGGGGCACAGGGCTCACTATGGCAAGGGCTGTGACCCCTAAGTTCAGTGACAGTGGCACAAATGGAGAGAGGTCTCTCCACCTCTTTATCTCTTACTCTCTACATCTATGTGGCTGGTCTGGAACTCCTGGACTCAAGCCTTTCTCTTGCCTCAGCCACCCTACTGGCTGGGACTGCAGACATGGGCCAAGGCATCTGGCTTTTGTGCTGGGTGCAGAAGGGTGCATAGGTTCAAGGCTTTACAATCCATAGGTCAAGGCTCTTACAATATGCTGGACAAATACTCTACTACCGAACTGCAATCCCAGCCCAAGTTGAAGCAAAATAAAAAGAGGGAAAGTGAAGGGAAATGGAAAGGAAAAGGAAAAGAGCAACCCGCCACCCAAAGCGCAGCTGGTTGGAGACGGCAGCTGGGGTGAGATGTTATGTGTGTGTTGCGTGTGGGTGTGGTGTTGTGTGTGTGTGATCACAATACAAGACTTAGAAACTTATGGTTAAAGGCATATTAACATGGGCCTGACTTCCACTTTTCGTTGAACCTATGGCTAGTAAACTGTATAGTAAACTTTCCATCGTTTTTTTAAACTTTTTCCTCTTGACATATTGCTTTATACCCTCTAGCCCATCTTTCTGTTTTTTTTTTTTTCTTTTTTCTTCTTTGTTCTCATTGTCGCCCCACGCTGGTCCTGGAACTCACCTGTAGCCCAGGTTGCTTGAACTCACAAAGATCCCACCTGCCTCTGCCTTCCCTAGTGCTTGGATTTTAACGGCATGTGCACCACGCCTGGCACCTTAGCCTCTTAAATCTCAGAAACCACTTTATGATCTATCTACTAAAGTTGCTTAGATAAGAAGTATACCCAAACATTTTTCCTTAATCCTACTTCTTTTTGGGGGGGTCTTTTCTTTCGACTCTTCGAGACCAGGGTCTCCCTGTAGCTCCAGCTGTCCTGGATAACCTCACTGAGACCAGTGCCTGGCCTTTTTGTGAACTCACACCCAATCTGCTTGCAGAGATCATGCAGCGAGGACGCGACGGAAAGCGAAAGATGTCGCGTAGCGAGCGGAAAAGAAAGAGGGAAGGAGTGGATCTCCGGAACTCTAACACCCGTTCATTGACAGTTAGGGCGCATTTAAAGGCGTGTGCCCGAGAGAGAGAGAGGCGTTACATAACATATCGTCCCTGCTCTACTGCTCTTGCCAGGTTTACAACATTACGTCTTTTTATAATTAAGAGTACTTTTTAGTCATAACGTTGTTGTGTCCACCCTACTTATTATTGTCAATATATTACCTATGTAGTCCCCACTCTTGCTTGTATTGCTTAAAGAGCCTCCCCCCCTTTTTTTTTTTCTTCTTTTCTTCTTTTTTTCTTCTCACACTTCTCATTGAGATTCACCGCTATATCCTTATGCATCCCCACTATTTTGGGCTTTTGTCCACTCTTATTTGTAGCTCAGCCCCCTTCTTATCGGCCACTCTGGGTATGCCCACTTTTTGTCCATTTCCCAAAGGCACTTGCTGTCTCTTACTTACTTAACTCTTGGCCTTATTTTTACTTTATCCCTGTAAATTACCTTTCTTTTTTGACCAACTACCTAAAAAAAAAAAAATAACACACCAAGCCCCCTCCCGGCGCGCTTCCGTCTTCTTCCCCCTCCCTTTCGGGTCCATGTCTTTTGTTTAATCCTAGCATCTGGAGGCAGAGGGCAGGCGGCATTCTTGTTGAGTTCTAAGGCCAGCCTGGTCTACAGTAGTGAGGAAGTGAGTTGCAGGACAGTGGGGGCCTACAGGGAGAACCTGTCTTGAAAAGACCCAAAAAAAAAAAAAAAAACAAAAAAAACAAAAAACTATTTTTTTAATTCTCTCACAGTATCATTGTGTAGCCCTGGCTGGTCTTGAAATCATCATTTTACATCTGCCTTTCCTTGCCTCTGAGTGCTGGGCTTAAAGATTTAAAGGTGTTTTTTGTAAAGCCCACAGCTCCCAGCTAAAACTTTTTCTTAGTAAACTCTAACTTAACTCTGCTTCATACAGACTTGTCCTGCAATTCTTTTCCATAGCACTGAAGAAACCTAGCTTCACCTGATTAGAGGGCCCTGAAATCTCGTCAGGCTCCAGGAGGCAGCCACAAACAGTTATGTCCTTTATGACAAAACTGTACTCATTCAGATTTCTGTGACTGAAGAAAAAAAAAAAACTGTTTAACTATGCTTGCTAGAATTAGCATATTATCAAAATCGACAAGGGAATGTCTTTATGGGCACTCCGATTCTGTAGTTCTACTAGGAGCTAAGTTAGACGTTCAAGAAAATTTGGGGGAATAATCCAGGGCCTGAAGCTCGCCAATCTAAACTGTCCAGCACTCAGGGCTGTGAGAGATGGCTCAGCACGTTAAGAGCACTGACTGCTATTGCAAAAGAACCAGGTTTGGGGCGTGGAGCGATTTAGCCTAGCGGTTTTTTAGAGACGATCTGCTCTTGGAGAGGACCTAGGTTCGATCCCCAGCACTTTCCACATGGCGGCTAAGGGCAAACCATCTGTAAACTCCAATTTCAGGAAAACTCATTCCAGGGGAATCTGAGGACCCTCTTCTGAACTTTTCCGCTGGCATTTGCACGATTACCGGTGCAACAAACCTACATGCAGACAGTACATGCATCACATACAAAACATAAATAAAAGTAAAAAAAAAAAAAAGCCAAAGAAAGGACCCAGGTTCAATTTTCAACACCCATGGTGGTCTAGAATTGTCTTTAAAGCTGGGGCATGGTTTTGGCACATGCCTTATAATCCTCAGCACTCGGGAGGGGAAAGAGGCAGGCAGATTCTCTGTGAGTTAAGGCCCAGCCTGGTCTGCAGGAGTTCCAGGCCAGCTGGAGCTATAGGGAGACCCTTGTATCATAAAAAAAAAAAAAAAAAAAAAAATAGAGAGAGCACTACTGATCTTGCAGATCTAAGTTAGTTTCCCAACATTACCTGTTTAATCCCATTCCAGGCGGACCTTGTGCCCTCTCTGGCCACTGAAAATAAAAATAAAAAAAAAATAAAATTCGAGCAATCTTGAAAGACTGAGTCATTAACTGTAGGATCTGTGCTAATTCTACAACAGTATCAGAGCTGAATTGCTGGACACTTAGTTGCTGCCAGAAAACTGTTGGAAGATGTAATAACCTCAGAAACAGGGAAGCATGATAAAACTAACTTCATTAATGCTTAGGACACATGTAGTAAAGTGTCTTGATCTAAATGCAAAATCTGTGCCTGTCACCAACTCAAACATACGGCTTATCGTTCTCAGCACTAATAGGAAATCAGTCCCCTTGGACAGATCCCCAAGTACCTGGTGGAAGAAAATTGTTTTAGAAGAAAAACTAAAGAGCTATTTTGACCAGCCAAAGAAAACACAGATGTTATAGAATATTATTTATTTATTATTTATTTTACGTTTTTTTTTTTGTTTTTGGAGACAGGGCTCTCCCTGTAAGCCCCAGCTTCCTGGAACTCTGTAGACCAGTATCTGGCATTGAACTCACAAAGATCTTGCCTGCCTCTTGCCTTCCTGAGTGCTAGGATTAAAGGCTCGTCTCGTGCGCTGGGAGATGGTTTTTAGCATAGCTGGCTCTTGTGGAGGACCCCCCAGGCTTCAATTCCCAGCACCCGGATAGGCTCAACACCAATCTGTAATCCAGCTTCAGGGGATCTGCACCCTCTTCTGACCTTCCCTAGGAACTGGACATCAGGGGTGGGTTCTTGGTTTTCTTACCCGGCGTTCTTAACACACATGCAGCAATTATGGCACTATCACTCATCTATATAACCAAGAGTGGGATATAGGTTGTTTCGGGTCCTGAAAAGTGGGGGTGTCGATGGTCTACTACTGGTTAGTTCCCAGGACGATAATCCAGTCAAGGGATATATTTTCTCAAGAGTTTCCCACTTAAGGTGCGCCCCAACACAGGGCGGCGGTTAAATATAACAGTCGCCACCACCGACTGTTTCATGTTTAGGATACCCTACCCTTCTTCCCCAAACCACATTATGAGAAGCCTAGCGGTGGCAACTGGAGAGTGTGATGAAAGTCAAAACCCGAAATGCAACGAAAGAAAGAGACTCGTTAAAAAAAAAAAATGGGGGGCTACGGTGCTCATCCTTGGCAACACAATCTGCCCTCTTCCTCAAACTGGATGTGTTCTTTGTATAAGCTGATCTTGTAATGCTTCTGCTCTTATCTTTTAACACTTTTCCCACTTTGCATTTTGATTAGCAATGTTCTTTCTGTCATTTACACTCAAAGATCCTCTGTAATCAAGGGATGTTTTACTCTGGAACGACTCAAAGAGTCCTCAAAGCTGAGTGAGGGGGACCTGAGGAGACAGTGCTTTCTTTTCCTTTTAACTTGGCTGCTTGGGCTGTGAGCATGCTTGACTGCCAGGCTGGTTTCCTAACCCTCCTTAGAGACAGCGAGGCACATAGAAAGGCTGCTGGTTCATGTTTGGTTTCAGTTCACTGCAAATGCAAAAACATTATTCTAAATACAAGGGGAATTGCGTAGATAGGAAAGAAGTTTTCCTGGTTCGTTTTTATTATCATTATTAGTAATTGTGATTTGATTCATCTGTCGGTTTCTTTTAGAGTCCCCTTTGGGATTTGGTTCCTTTCTCCTAAGGAACGTTAATCAACAAAAATTAAACGCGTGTGCTCCATGTTGATCAATAATTTATGTGAGGCTAGCAAAACAACATCTTTAATGATTAGTATTCGAATTAAAATTCCTATCCAACTGAAGTGAAACAGTAACGACATGGATAGGGGAGTGGTGGGGAGACGGCCGAATCCGAAGCATTATTATATTCTCTCCTCTCCCTGCTTGCTCAAATTTAAAATTCATTGTTTCAATATTTCTGGATTGCTTATTTTACTTCTATAAATCTTATCAAACAAGTATCAAACCACCTTCTGTGACTGATAATAGAGTGGACTTGGGTGACATGTAGGTATATGTACATATATATTCATTCCCCCCTACCTACTTTTACTTTTTCTTTTTCTATTTTATTTTATTTTTCTCATTTATTCCTATTTATTTTCTTTTTTTAATATTATCTTTGTATGTGTTACTGAATTCCCTTTGTTACGTCTGCAGCATGGGGTTTCTGTGCAACCGTGTCGTGCATTGCCTCCCCCGCGGAGGTCAGAAGATGGTCTCGGTTTCCCCTGGAATTCGGAATTGAGTTCTCCTGGAATTGGGCGTTTCAGTTACAAGAAGGGTCTTAGCCCCGCTGGGGTGCTGGGGGATGTCGACTACCCGTGTCCTCTTGCAAGAGCGTCGGTGCTCTTAAACGATAGGCCATCTCTCCTAGTCCCTTCTTTTTATATTTTATTAGTAAACCTAAACAGACGATCCATGGATGGTTAAAATGTACTTTAATAAGACATGGTTTTTAGTGGGAGCATGAGATTAGTGTTTCTGCCTCCCCTAACCCGAGTGTAGTTTCCGTCACTGCCCTTAGGAGCGTGAAATGTATTTCCCCTCCCTTTTATTTAAACCTTTTCTTTTGCACCTCTTTTCAATACCTCTCTCCCCAAACACTGCACTCCATTAAAGACTATATAAAAACCTCCCTGTGTAATCACTTAAAAAAAATTAAAATGCGCGGCTGTTTTCCAGATGAGATGGATTTTGTTTTATTTGTAGAGGAACTGGGTTCAGTTACCCACTTTTGCAACCCACCATGGCGTGATAACAACAGACCATAACTTCCAGTACCAGGGGATCCAAAAACCCCCTTCTGACCTCCTCACTGATCATGTACTAAGTGACAAAACTCTTTTCTTGATCAAGGGTGTGGGGCCCTCGTTCCGTGAGAGTGGAGGGGCTCCAGCCCCACCTTCTTCAACAGCCAATTCATCGTGGAATGTTCCTCCAGTTCAATCTCACAACGGCAAGTTTATTCAAACCAACCACCTGTATCCCTGCACTTCAACTCGCAGACAAGACAGACAAAACAGGTCTCACTCGAGGGATAACTCCTGTGGTTCACGGGTCCCTGGCTCCCCTCCTCCTGTGAATGATGATGACTGAGTTGGGCCCCCCCAGTCAGTTCCTCTGCCCCCCTCTAGTAACCGGTTTCGACCGGAGTTGGGAAAATCTACCTGGCCCATTACTAATTCCCAACTACTGTTCCTTCAGGAAGACACCACCGTACTGGCCATTTCCCACTCTTCCCACTACTACCACTGAGGACACATCTCTTTCACTACACCCTTTCCAAATACCCCCACTTATAACTCTGCCCACATCAAGGCCTCCCCCCCTGGCTCTCCCCCTAATCTAGTCCCTTTCATAACCCCCTTGCCCTGAACTACCCACCTCCTTACCTGTCTCTGGACATCAACGCCACTCGAGACACTCTTCATTAAAGGCTAGGGCATGACTCCAACAGCCGAGAATCCGTCCCCCCCAGGGGCCATGAGCTTTCTAAGCCATACATGGTTGTCAGAGTAAATGACTAGACAGTAACTATCGTTATTTACAAAGTTGACAGACCCATAGAATAAACTTACCATTTACAAGGACTAAAGATTTCCCACCTTTAATGAACACGTCCATCTCGAAAACCCATTTTATGGGACCAGACCATTTTCTGTATTCTCATCTATATTCACCCTCTCTTACCACTCAGCGAACTTTAATGTCAATGTTTTAAACAAGGAAAAAGTTTAAAAAAGTTGTCTTAAGAGTCTTTCACTGTGGCTATGATCCTTACCTCTTAGACCCCCCCCGCTACCCGGCAGCAATTCCTACGGAGCTCGGCCACCCTTGCTTCCGCCTCTTGGTGTGCGTTTGTTTTGTTTTTTTGGTCTTTTAGATGGAAGGGTCTCCCTGTAGCCTCTGGTGTCCTGGAACTCATATGAAGACCAGGCTGGCCTTGGATACACAAAGAAGGGCTGGGCCTCGGCCTCGCAAATGCGGGGATTAAATCAAGGTGTGCACCCACAATGTCTGGCTTCCCCTCTTGTTTTTTTAACGGTTTCCTCTTACCCCCGCACCCAGTACTATGAAACGCAATGTCAGCGTGGGATCCGGGAAGGGACCGTTCTGTCTTCTCCTCTACCCCCACCCCGGGTGGTTGTCATTGAGAACAGGATCTATTCTTTCACAAAAGCCCCAGGCGGCCTCAAGAGCTCTCTGTTAGCCTCAGGATTGACCGTTCGAACTCCCGCCCCCGATCCTCCCCTACATATCCACCCTCCCCCCGTTCCGGTACCTGGGACTACTATGTGGGACACTTTGGTTGGGGTGTTCTTGTCCTTACCTAGCCCAAAACTCCTCGGGCCTATGACTTCGGGAACCTCCACAACTTTTCCCTACCCCCCACCACCCTCAGACCTCCTAATGGGACCATTACCCGGGATGTGTACTCCATGCCAGGGCTAAATAACCCATGTTTAATTGAAGCCAAATCTGCTTCTAAACATAAAAAGGGAAGGGGTGTGTAAACACTGTGGTTATTTCTGAAGGACTATTCAGTCAATGGGTCACGCAGATTTCCTGCATTCTCTCCCTACATTGATCTTAGAGCAAGACTTGATACTGGAAAAAAGGACAACAGATTCTATAGTTCCCCTTCTCCTCTTCTTTTTCTTTCCAACCTTTCTCAGCATTCCAGCCACAGGCTATCGTCTAAGCCACTGTACCAAGTTCCCCCTCCTTAGAGCTTATTTTACCAACCTCAAGTATGGTGACTGCCTTATATTAATCCTAGCACTTCAGGCCAGAGAGTGAGACCAGAAAGGAAGACCATGAGTTTAAGGCCACCCTTGGGCTATATAGGAAGTCCTCCCTGTTTCAAGAAGGCCAAAACTGAACCTCCGGGTTTCTCGCCTGTTGGCCTGGAGAGATGGCCCTTCCTATCGCGCGTTAAGAGCGCCGACCGCTCTTTACACAGGACCCGTGGGCCCTTCCGCTCACCCAGCACCCACATGTGCGGCCTAGGAACCGTCTGAAACTCCAATCCAGAGCACTCACAGTTTCCAGGGGAAAGGAATCCTGAGGACCGTTCTTCTGACCCCGCGGCATTTGCACGCACACGCGAGTGCACCCCACAAACTGCATCCATGCAGACCAGTCATTCATACACTACAGATATATACTAAAATTAATAAAAAAAAAAAAAGTTCAAAAAAAGAACTCAGGTGTTTGCTTAAAGCCTCCTATCCTTCTGAACTGCCTAATTCAGGTACCTTCAGAAAGCACTTGAGTAAAACACCTCTGCTTTCCCAGTAACTATTCTCTCCCCCCCCTCCCCTCTTCCCCCTCAAACCTTCTGCTATACTAGGAGCTCTCTTCTCAGCCCACTACTAACTGCCTCACACATGCCACCGTATAAGGGGTTCTTTATGAAGGAAGAGTTGGTGTCAAAACTAGAGTTTAGAAATAAGGAAATGAATATATATACATATGACCAAATATCAAAGAAATTTAATTAGATTAAATTCTACCAAGTACCTGCAGGGACTTGAGTGAAGCAGTGTGGTCAACTAAGAAGGAGGACATGCTCAGTGAGCTCTGCCTCCCCCACTTGCTATTTTTAACTTTTTGCTTTCCTCACTAAAAGCATTCCTTTCCAAACCTATTTTCGTCTCAATACAACACGGAAACTGACTGGGGAAACCCAACTTAACAGTTTTTTTAGGAATTATTCCTGCAGAATTCAAAGCATTGGGACCCTATAGAATGGAAAATGAAGAGCAAAATCCCCTTTCTGCCTATCATGAACATACTCTAGCCCCACAAGGGCTCCTCAAAGCTTCCACTAGCACGCTAGATCAAAAGGCCGACTCAGCTCCGAGATTCCAAATTCACTTAGATTTGCAGCTTCTCTCCCCAACACAATGAGTGACCAATGTAGGAGTCATAGCTTCTCCCAGGGTTCAAAGCCCTCCTACCCATCTACCCCCTTTCAAGAGTTACAAAAGAGCCGTCAGTCTCCAATCCGGCTGATGAAATTTCAACCTACAGGATATTTTCATAATGCACCATTGAAATGAAGATGAATAGTGGACAGCCTAACATCAATAGTGAGCATTTTATGCCCAGTATTAGCATACAAATTCAAGACCAACATCTTTGTATGTTTCTTTGGTGTTTATTATTTTTTTGGTGATGGTGGTGATGTTTGTTTTGGTTTGCCTTGTTTTTGTCTTGTTTTTTTGAGAGACAGGGTCTCCCCATACATAGGCCAGCTGAAACTTGCTAATTGCTGGGCACATCGATGGCACAGCCCTTTAATCCTATCGGCTTCGGAGGCAGAGTGCCTGGTCTAGCAGAGCCCTTGATTCCAGGATAGCTGGGGCTCCGTGCGGACGCCTGTCGTTGAAAAAGAGACCAAAACAAAAAAAAACCCAAAAAAAAAAAAAAAAAAAAGACCAGGCTGGCTTTGAACTCAAGAGATCTACCTGCCATGTGCTGGGATTAAACACACATGTCAAGACCAAGATTTTTAATCTTTAACCCAGGCCCAAAATGTGTGTGTGTGTTATCATCTGTGTATATCACTCAAAATTCTCCATTCCTTTGAGCCATTCTTCAGTATGAAGGGTAGTCTATTTGCCCGGTCCTAGCTATTCACTTTAGTCATTTACTTGTTAAGACTTGCTGTTTGCATTCTAGTTAGAATTCAGTCATTCAAATAAGAAGCTGTATACCTCTGTCATCTCAGGACAACCCATAAGGCTGTATAGAAGTGAATTCTGAAAATCAATCTGCAGGTGGTATTAAGAGTACTGAAACCTAAAACAAAAGACAAATCCTCAGTTTCTGATTTGTCTTTCCCAAGCATTAAAAGGTTTTAACATTTACAAGACTGGGTTCACTACAAATAGCCCAAGCAACATTTAAGTCTCCCAACTGCCTGGCTCAAAAGGCTGATTCACTCAAAGAACACTCTAGTCACTGTTGTGAGGTTGAGAAAAAAAAAAACAAAACAACATATTCTTTCCATTTTAGCATACTGTGATATGGCTCAAGAAGACCAAATCAAGGCAAAGCCTTGATTAAGCATCTCAAGTGGACAATCTGGCCAAGATGAGGCTGAACTGGAGATGAATGCCCCCAACAGAAAGCCAAAGTCAGTTAACATCCCTTTGTTACATGAGAACCCAAAGACACGGGCATAGTGGAATGAGCCCTGTGTTGCTCATTATCTAATGAAATCCACAGAGTGAACTTTTAGCACCGACCTACCTCTCAGTGGATTATTTATGAGTCACCAGGTGGACCAGACCAGAATGGAACTATTGCAACATGAATTCTGCCTCCCCACAAAAGACTATTTGAAGCCAGGCATGGTGACACACACCTTTAATCCCAACACTCGGGCGGATCTCTTTGAGTTCAAGGCCAGCCTGGTCTACATAGTGAGCTCCAGGCCAGCTGGGACTAAAAGAAGACCCTGTCTCAAATAGACAAAAAAAAAAAAAATTGTATAAGTACTCTGAAGGTGTGGCAATATATAAATCTTCCATCTCGAATAGTCTTTTCTTTTAAATAACAGCATAAGACATTTTAAGGAAAAATGGAAAATTGAACGGCCTCATTATTTTTAAACACGTTGCCTCCAGATGACCACTGACTCATCTCATCTCTACCACTCTCAGCAGGGTGAGTTTTCATTGTTATTATTACTGTTATTTTTTGTTATGGTCAAACAGTATCTGCAAAAATAGTAAGACTCTAGGAAAAGCAATAGAATTAATTCAAAAGGAATTTTACTTTCTATTTCTTCCTCCTCCTTTTTTTTTTTTTTTTTTTTTTTTTTT
>VZQC01008130.1:1834694-1874644 GCA_009823505.1 Rhizomys pruinosus
TTTTTTTTTTTTTTTTGGTCTTTTCAAGACAGGGTCTCCCTGTAGTCCCAGCTGTCCTGGAACTCACTCTGTAGACCAGGCTGGCCTTGAACTCACAAAGATCCGCCTGCCTCTGCCTCCCTAGTGTTAGGATTAAAGGTGGGCATGCACCACCACGCCCAGCCCTCATCCTCCTCTTTAACTCATATTTTTGTCTACCTAATCTGCACCCTACCTCCACCTTACTCAGTAAACTAGCAAACCCACCCATCCCCACCCCTTTCCTCCCACTCTATAAACTTGGGAAGCTCGGCCTTGTGGTGGTGCATGCCTTTAATCCCAGCACTTGGGAGGCAGAGGCAGGCGGATCTCTGTGAGTTCAAGGCCAGCCTGGTCTACAGAGTGAGCTCCAGTAGAGCTGGGGTTACGGGGAGAACCTGTCTCAAAAATATAAAAACAAAAAACAAACAAACAAAAAAACCTGTGAAGGTCATTCCAACAACCTTCTGCAAGAGCAGTCCCCTAAATCTCCCAGACTCCTCCTTTCATCCTTGAAGGACTGGCTCTTTTTTATTTAAAGTTCAGTTTAAGTGTCACCTAGGAAGGTTTCCTTGACTACATAACAGTCAGATACTATCAATCACATCACTCATCTTCAGCATTTAATCAAAATCAGACCTGCTTATTTATTTATTTTTTGAGATTGCTTATTTATTATCTCTACATCCCCACTACCCATGAGAGTACACCTTTCACTTGTATTCACATTTGTACACTCAGTGTCTGAAGCCTTGGCTAGTACCCAGTAGCCAGTATTTGCTGAATGAATGAATTTTGAAGTTTTCATTCAGTGGCAAACTAGGTTCCAAATGAATGAAAGTGAGAAAAGTACTCATTCTTTTGTTACATTCTGCAAAACATCACAGTTACTTGTGCATCAAGACATCAAATACTCTATTTTATTAGGCCCGAAAGGCCTGGTAAGCGGGACTGGGCTCTTCCCAGCAGCGGAGCAACATCTGTTATACCTCTAGCCATACTGCCCTTTAAATTCAGTTAGCGAAGGATTTATGCACTTCCTAATCCAAGGACCCCTAATATTCAGCACTATCTCTTAAATCCTAAAGCTCCTTAAAAGACAATTTCACATTCACAAAGGATGTCTTAAAAATAAAATGTCTCAACACCAAAACAAGAACCATTTACATTTCACTCTGAAATCCCTATGGCAGGCTAGAAGGAGCACTACTTTGTGATTTCTTCTTTTATTTTTTTTTTTAATATTTTTTTTATTTATTTATTTTTATGTGTATGAATGTATTGTCTGCATGCAGGTCTGCGCACCCGTGTCGTGCGATGCCGCGGAGGTCAGAAGAGGGTCTCGATTCCCCTGGAACTGGAGTTCTCCTGGAACCGGAGTCACAGACGGTTCTTAGCCGCCATGTGGGTGCTGGGGATCGAACCCGGGTCCTCTGCAAGAGCGGTCGGCGCTCTTAACCGCTAGGCCATCCCTCCAGCCCCGATTTTTTCTTTTAACAGACCTTTCCGATCATTCTTTCTTCAAACATTTCCACACCCACTATGGATTTGTATTATTTTAAAAGCATAACTACACAGATTACATTGTCTCATACAAGGCCCACCACAAACCATCAGCTAAAAAAGATGAAAATCAGACAAGCCAATTGTGTCACTGAGAACTCGTGTACCAGACACACAAATGGAGAAGAGAGATAAAAGAGCTATTGTCCAACTGTAAAAACAAAAAAAGTAATATGGGGTTTTCTGTTCTCAGAAGTGCATCATGAAGTGTGGGTGGAGAGAAACACAGAAATCCAGAATTAGCCTAACATCAAATCATTTTTGGAAAGAGTTGACAATATGTAAATTCCTCACACTAAAGTATTTAGAGCAAGAGACCTTGATTCCTGGGCTATGATGCCATTTGTGATTCCCTGCAAGAGCTATGGAATTCCAGTATTCATAATAGAAAATGCTCGTTATAATCGGGAGCCGGTACTCTAATGTGACACAGCCTATAACTGAAGTATTACAAAGCTTGCAGTTAAGAGCTGGGATAGAGGCTAAACACCAAATTTAAAAGAGATAGCCAAGGTACTAAGTGCCACAAAGGGGAGAGGGTGACCACGAATGCCACTCAACCACAGAATAGAAACAGGGGTATGTATGGGGGAGGATAAGAGGTGGGGACGGAAAAAACAATACATTTGTCACCCCGTCCCACTTCCTACACAGGATATGGGCAAAGCCTCCAGCCCCATTACCTCAGGCACAGATGGTCATCGTTAGTAGCAAAGGTGCCCAGAAAGGCCTTCAGGTCTGAGCCCCTTAATGCCAGGGCTGTTAACGATTAAAGAGAAGGATGGGGGTGGGGAGGGAGCTGGAGATTCACCCACCACCTCCCCCTGGGCTCCTACCTCACGGCGCTAACCCGGGACTTTAAAACCAGAGTGTGCAGCTCCTCCAGGGCAGCCCTGGGTTGAGGGGTGCTGGCGGTGGGGAGACAGGGAAAAGTTTTCTGAGCCCTGCGCTGACACGCCAACAGGCTCCCCTCACAGCCTCCTCTTCCAGAGGGACCAGTCCAGACAAGGCGTTGATTCGCACTCCTCCCCTTCCACGAAGGAACCAAACCCCCGCCCCTTCGCATCTCTCTAGGCTCCCCCCTTTTCCTCAACTCCCCACCCCCACCCCCCCAAACTCACAGCTGCTCCAGAGGTTCCTCCAGTCAAACTCTTTCTGGAAACGACGGCGGCCCGGTGGGTCCAAACCACCTACCATCCCCGCTCGCGTTTGCAGGCTCCCTACCCCCGCCGCCGCCGCCTCTTCTGCCACCGCGGCCGCCGCCGCCGCCTCTTCCTCTACGGCCCACCGGCGGCGGCCGCCCCGAAGCCCCGCCCGTCCATCGCCTCCTGCATCTGGCTTCCACTTACAGTCTCCCTGATTCAGCTCCTGAATGCTGAGATTACAGGTGTATGCCACCACACCCAACTTTGTTAGATAATTGTTCCCAAGTATAAATATGTGTTTTGAGCAGGTTGAAGGTAGGCTAGGCTAAATAGATTAAGTGTAGCATTTAAAGCCTACTCTGAGTTCTATCAGAAAGTGACATCCTAAGGAGCATCTGTATTGCATAAATTACAGTCACAAATCAGTATAAATGTATTTGTGTGGAAACTGGCCTGGGAGCGGTGCTGGTGGAAGGGTTTGGGGGTTTTTTGTTTTGAGAGAGAGAGGGTCTTGCTATGTATGTAGCCCAGGCTGGCCTGGAACTTGTCTGCCTGAATGCTGGGATTGCAGTCTGTACCTCCACACCCAGCAGAAATTGTTTATTGAAAGGAAAAAGTGATTGAAATGATTGGAGAGTTCTAAGTAGTTCGTTGGATGTATGTTTTCCTTTTTGTGTTGGGATGGCTTTTCTTCTGTAAGAACAGCAAGTGCTCTTAACTGCCTAGCCACCTCTCCAGCCCCGGGATGGCTTTTCTAACCCAAAGGTCAGTGCCTGAAGCATGAAGGCAGTGTCTGCCATTTTTCTAGCTCATCTCCAGAGCCCTGCTTGATGATTTTCACTAAATGAAATCCTTGATTCCGTTGACAGAGGCCATCCCGTTTCTCTGCTCCTTTTACCATGCAATGTCTTCTTGTTCAGAACTCTACAGCAGTGCCTAGCAATCATTGCATCACTAATCTACCACATGCCTTTTCTTTCTGGGGTAGCCCAAGGGTATTTTGTTATTGTTCGAGTCTGTATGAGCATTTTGCCTGCATGCATGTAAGCGCATCATGTACGTGCAGTGCCCATGGAGGTCAGAAGGCATCTGGAACTGGAGTTCTGGAAGATGGTTATTGGCCACCTTGTGGGTACTGAGAACAGGGATTGCAGTCTGTGCTTCCATACCCAGCAGAAATTGTTTATTGAAAGGAAAAAGTGATTGAAATGATTGGAGAATTCTAAGTAGTTCGTTGGTTGTATGTTTTCCTTCTTTGTGTTGGGATGGCTTTTCTTCTGTAAGAACAGCAAGTGCTCTTAACTGCTGAGCCACCTTTCCAGCCCACTGTTTTTGGTTTTGGTTTGATTAGTTTTGAGACAAGGTCTCATTGTGTAACCTAGTCTGTCCTTGAACTCACAGTCCTCTTGCATCTACCTCTGTGCTGAGATTGTAAACATGTGTCACTACACCGGGCTTCCACTGTGCCTTTTCTGTATGTTCATCTATCAGAGTTGTTTTGCAGAGATAGTATCTTTGATAGTTGAAGTCAGAGACCATGACCCCACAGTGTCTGGCCAGCAATATCATGTAATGTACCAATAAACATCTGCAAACTCACTTGTTGGTGGGACTACTACCCAAGACTCAATTTTCAGTTATTCCAGAAATCAGTACCCCCCACCTACTTTGGCCAAGGGGTGAGACAAGGAAGTTTATGTCCCAGTGGTAACACCAGACATTATGTGGTGACAGGGAGAGGAGGTACACTGGTTTCTAACTTTTTTTTTGGTCTTTTTGATCTTTTTGAGACAGGGTCTCCCTGTAGCCCCAGCTGTCCTGGAACTCACTCTGTAGACCAGGCTGGCCTTGAACTCACAAAGATCCGCCTGCCTCTGCCTCCCAGGTGCTAGGATTAAAGGCGTGCGCCACCACGCCCCGCCCTGGTTTCTAACTTTTAAGATGTCTACTTAACAGCAATTTTTAGTGAAAAATAAATCTCAGGCCAGAAGTTCACAAATACTGTTGCTTAGGAGACAGTCAATTTAAAGAAAAATTGTAATATCAGTACAGGTGTTACGTGGATGTCACAGAATCATGGAGGCAGGCCATGAGTAATTGAATTTGGAGAACTTTAGCCCAAACTTGTTTAGATTGATAGCTGGAGTCCCGGAAGCCCAAGCCCCTTTAGTCAGAGTTTAATAATCCAAAGGTAGCTCATTAATTGTTCTGAATCCCTCTGGGCCAAAAGGAACCTGGACCTTTATTCCCAGTTGTAGACAGCAGAGCAGTGGCTTCTGAGAAGCACAGAGGTCAGAGATTTGAGCCTCTGCCCTGAGGGACTCAGCTGTGCTTCTCTTTGTTGCTGTTCCTGGAACTCCCTTGGAATTTCCAAGCCAGCCGTGTGGTGCAGACTTCACTGTTGGTGTCACCTGGCCTGATGCAATTCTAGCTCCACTCTGAGGCACCTGGAAAACTCAGAGAAGATCAACGTGCTAATCTTTTTTTTCCAACCTCAGAATGAAAGTTTCTCCCCTCTCTGACTTGACTTTCTGTGTTGTGTTTTCATTTTTCAGAACAAACTCCTTTACTTGAATGTATACTACCAGGATGTGACTGATGTGGAATTTCAAAAGCCCTTTGTTCCCTCTTAGGAATGAGCAAGGCTATGTGCAGTTTACAAGAAGCAGGCACCTCCTCCTTCCGTGTCTTCCTCAGGGGTCTCTGAACTGTTCTTGAAACCACTTGGCGCTCTAGCCTTCCACTTGGGGAAGGGAGAGGAGGTGGCTCTCTTATTCCTGGTTGATAGGAATGTAAATTTACAGATTGTTTGTTGGGAATATAAATTGGTGAAAACTCTAGAAGGTAATTTGGGAATACTGTGAGAATTAAAAATCCATGGATCTGTATTCTTGCTCTAAGAATTCATCTTTTAGATGTGAGCCTTAAAAAGAAAATTCAGAAGAATCTATAGTTAATTATTTATAATGGCAAAGACTGGAAACATCCTGAATATCCATCAGTAGGAAATTTGTTAAATAAGGGTTTATGTTGGATTATTTTGTATTGTTTTTTAAAAAGAGTAGAGTAGCTCTTTATATGTGTTTATAAAAAGAGCTTCAAATTATGTTAATGAAAAAGCTGGGCTCAAAAAGTCTGATATCAGGCTGGGCGTGGTGGTGCATGCCTTTAATCCTAGCACTTGGGAGGCTGAGGCAGGCGGCCTTCTCTCCAATCCCTAGTTCTCTTTTTTTTTTTTTTAATTTTTTCTATTTTATTTTTATTTATGTGTATGAATGTACTGTTTGTGTGTAGGTCTGTGCACCCGTGTCGTGCAATGCCGCGGAGGTCAGAAGAGGGTGTCTGATTCCCCTGGAACTGGAGTTCTCCTGGAATCGGAGTTACAGATGTTCTCAGCCGCCATGTGGGTGCTGGGGATCGAACCCGGGTCCTCTGCAAGAGCAGTCGGCTGCTCTCTCTCCTAGTTCTCTTTCTGTAAATGGCCTTATCTATGCATAGACTAGCCTTGGAAGGTTATTAAAAACTGCTGATTGCCGGGCTTGGTGGCACACACCTTTAATCCTAGCACTTGGGAGGCAGAGGCAGGTGGATCTTTGTGAGTTCTAGGCCACCCTGGTCTACATAGCAAGTTCCAGGATAGCCAGAGCTACAGAGAGACCCTGTCTCAAAAAGACCAAAAAAGATAATAATAATAATAATAATAATAATAATAAAAACTGCTGATAAATTGTCTTTGAGAAGATGAACTGGAAGCTAAGAGTAGGAGACTCTCATACTGTGGTCATCTGTACTTTTTATTCTATTTACCGTGTACATGTGTTACTTATTTCAACTATTTAGAAATGTAACCTATGGTAAATTCTGATACTAAATTGCTTTTATTATTTGTATGTGTGAATGTCTGTGTGTTTGCAGACAGGCTTTCACGATCTACCCCTAAGGAGCCTAGAACTCACCTTATAAACCATGCTGGCCTGCAGTTTATGGCATTCCCCTGCCTCTGCCTCCGAAGTGCTGGGGTTACAGACAGGTGTTACCATGTCCAGGTCACTCATGATTTTTTTTTTTTAACTTACCAGTATTTAATTTCCTGGCTAGTGAACTGACCTAGAGGATATTTTCCTATACTTTGTATACTATTTGAAAGATACTAAATGCCTCATTCTCTCCTTTAAATAGCTCACAGACTCAGACCTAATTAAGCAGTGTATAGATGAATGCCTCCTCTCCCTCCTCCTGCAGGAATGTAAGTGCTCTCCCTCCCTCATGGCCATACAGAAAAGTCCCTCCCTGGCATGGACCCTGGGATCTCTGCCCAAGATGGTGAGGGCTGGAGAGACCCACCTCAGTGTGTTTACACACACTTAGCTCCTCCCCAACTGGCTGGTTGGGAGGGGCACCTGACTCCCTGACAATTTTTCCCCCTGTTGGCCAACAGCAAGTTGACAGTCCTAGGCAGGCAGGTTCCTCAAAGTGTGGGAAGCCATTTGATGTCCAAGGTCAGTCTTTCTTTCAGAGGACCATCCATGTTACACGGCAGAACCTCGTCCCAGCTCTTAAGTACCTGACCAGGCAGCAAGGAGGCTGAGTTTTCCTTTGGGCAGTGACTTTGGACTTGTGGCTCTGGATTCTGACCCGGTAGCCCAGGGTGGGGCTGGACTTCTAGGCTTTTCAAAAGCTCCCAGCAGATTCCCAGGACCCCAGAGAGGACATCTGCGGTCACAGCTGGAAGAACAGGGAACTGCTAGGACATCCAAGGTGCCAGGCTGAGGAAGGGCCCAGGTGTGGAGAAGGGAAAGGCTGGAGAATGTGGAGAGGGCTGTGCCAGCCAGCTGTGCAGCTCCAGCTCTGTACCCTCAGGACCTGGACACCCAGACCAAGGGAGCTACTATAAGCCCGACTGGCTGCCTGGGTTCAGTGTTTCTGGAAGGAGGTCTGCAGACTGGGGCACCCCCTTGGTGCCTGGAGCCCCTTGGCTGGTGATGGTTAGTCTGTAGTTGTTGTTTTTGTTTTTTCTTTTTAATGTGGGTGCACACTCTCTTGTTCTCAGACACAGAAGGGGCACTGGGCCTCCTGGATTTATAGTGAGAGGCGTTTGTGAGCATCTGATATGGGTGCTGGGATCTGAACGCTGGTCCTCTCTGATAGAGCAGTAAGTATCCCTTTTTTTTGTCTTTTTGAGACAGGGTCTCCCTGTAGTCCCAGCTGTCCTGGAACTCACTCTGTAGACCAGGCTGGCCTTGAACTCACAAAGATCTGCCTGCCTCTGCCTCTGCCTCCTGAGTGCTAGGATTAAAGGCGTGCGCCACCACGCCCAGCTAGTATTCTTTTTAAAATTTGTATTTTAACATTTTTGAGATTTTTGGATTTATTTTTGTTTTATGTATATATGTTATGCTTGTATGTATATAAGTATACCCATATCTTTAAAAAAATATTTATTATTAGCCGGGCGTGGTGGTGCACGCCTTTAATCCTAGCACTTGGGAGGCAGAGGCAGGCGGATCTCTGAGTTCCAGGCCAGCCTGGTCTACATAGTGAGTTCCGGGCCAGTTGGGGATACAGGGAGACCCTGTCTCAAAAAAAGAAAATAAATAAATAAATAATAAATTTTTTTGTTTGTTTTTGTTTTTTGTTTGGTCTTTTCAAGACAGGGTCTCCCCGTAGCCCCAGCTGGCCTGGAACTCACTATGTAGACCAGGCTGGCCTGGAACTCACAGAGATCCACCTGCCTCTGCCTCCTGAGTGCTGGGATCAAAGGTATCTGCCACCATGCCTGGCTTATTATTATTATTATTATTATTATTTGGTCTTTTCAAGACAGGGTCTTCCTGTAGCCCCAGCTGTCCTGGAACTCACTCTGTAGACCAGGCTGGCCTTGAACTCACAAAGATCCGCCTGTCTCTGCCTCCCAAGTGTTAGGATTAAAGGCATGCACCACCATGCCCTGCTATTTTTGTTTTATGTGTATGAATGTACTGCCTGCATGTGTGTCCTGCAATGCCAGCTGAAGTCAGAAGATGGCGTTGTATTCCCTGGAACTGGAATTATGCATGGTTTTAGCCACCATGTATATGCTGGGAATTAAACCTGGGTCCTCTGCAAGAGCAGTCAGTCAGTGCTCTTAACTGCTGAGCCATCTCTCCAGCCCCCCATGCCATTTTATGGTTACATGTAAGTATCCTCAGAGGCCAGAAGAGGGCATCAGATCCCTGGAACTGGAGTTATGATTTGTAGTGAGCCCCCATGTACATGCTGGGAATCAAACCTTTAAACCACTGAGCTATCTCTTTAGCCCCTAATGGTGAGTTTTAATTGTCAACTTGAGGCAACCCAGAATCTGTGAAGAAAGTCTTCATGAGGGATTGTTGGCCTCTGGGCATGTCTGTGGGAAACTGCCTTAATTGATGTGGGAAGATGCAGGCAGAGAGTGGGCGGCACCATTCATGGTCTGTAGCCCTGAACTGTGTGAGAGTAGAGAAAGCCGAGCACGACGAAGCATGCATGCCTTCTTCTCTCTCTGCTCTTGGCTGTGCTGTGGCTAGGGGCTAGCTGCTTCTGGCTCCTGAAGCTGTGCCCCCCCGGCCCCCATGATGGACTGACTGTAGCCTAGAACTGTGGGTTGGGGAGGACCCTGTCTCTCCATGAGTTGCTTGTTGTTGGAATGTTTTGTGTTGGAGGCAGAGATCAAATTGGGACACCTAGGGTCTCCTAGTCCCTGGAGGTTTGTGGTTAGAATGCCCAACCCTAGGGAGAGCAGTTCGAGGGCGGGGGTGGAGGGGAAAGCACTGGCACCCCCTTCTTCAGAGTCCATCAGTGTGGGAATAGCATGCACACCTTTCCCTTGTCCAGTCCTGGGCCACATGACAAAGGCCCAGGTTCTGCATGGGTGAGAGGCAGTGTCAGCCTTCTGTCACCCCTCAACCCTCTGCAACTACCTGTTGTATGGATGCTGGGCTTTAGCACAAGGCTCAGAACAGCAGCCACAAGCTGGCTTGCATCATGTAATGGGTCAGATCTTGTACAGCATGTCTGTGGTGTGTGTGTGTGTGTGTGTGTGTGTGTGTGTGTGTGTCTGTGTGTGTGTTTGCCCAAATTCACAGCTACCATTTAAATTTTTTAATTTTTATTTCATGTGTATGAATGTATTGCCTTCATTGCACCCATGTTGTCCAGTGCCCATGAAGTCAGAAGAGGGCATCAGATCCCCTGGAACTGGAGTTTAGATGGTTGTTAGACACCATGTGGATGCTGGGAATCGAACCCAGGCCCTCTGCAAGAGCAGTCCTAACCACCAAGCCATCTCGCCAGTCCACTTTTTAAAAATATTATTTTATTCTATGTGTGTGTCTCCTGTGTCATGCAATACCCATGGAGGACAGAAGATGGCATCAGATACCCTGGAAGTGGAGTTTCAGTTGGTTGGTAGCTGACATGTGGGTGCTGGGATTTGAACCCAAGTCCTCTGCAAGAGCAGCCAGCGCTCTTAACTGCTGAGCCATCTCTCCAGCCCCATGCCTACCTTTCTGAGAGGGTCTACTTCTCCAGCGGAGCCCTTGCTGTAGCCTCGTCCTCTTCCACACACTGAAGGCACAAGCCCAAGTTGCAGAGTAGGTGGGAGTGCAGTAGAGTTAGACATCGTCCTACAGCAACATGTGCATGTCTACATGCACACCCAGAGAGCTTGAAAACAAAGTGGTCTCCCACTGATAGAGCCCTTCCTGGGGTCCTCGGTGTGCCTGCTGTTAGCCCCACTAATTGCCCCACCCCGAGTGTGCTTCCAGAGGAAGAGACTGAAGTTCTGAGAAGTGATCTTCATAAGCCCTAGGGATAAGGGCAGAGCTGAAACTTGAACCCAGGTCACTCTGACTCCCGATCTGCCCCCTTGTGTCCATACCAGTGTTGTGGGGAGGAGGGGCATTCTCTCCAAAGCCTCTTCCTTTCTGAGCATGACTTCTGGTCACACACATGCAGTGGTGCTTGGTACTTGGGAGCATCTCAAGGCAGTTGGGGCCTGAAGTCTGTGGGCTCCAGTGACTGCTACCTTTGTTGTNAAGGAAAAAAAAAAAAAAACCCAACCCACTGTTCCAGGCTAGCCCTCAGGCCTTTGCATCTTAATCTCTCCCAAATATGAGAGCCTAGCTCCCTTTTCTGACTAAGCAGGCTCAGCTCACTGAGACTTGCACTGTAATTACTTCCTCCCTAATTGGCAGCAGATGCAGGCTTTCAGGCCTGGAAAGTCTCCTGTGAGTCTGCTGCAAACAGGACAGGGCAGAAAGTGCTAGAAAGGGCTAGAAGGGAGTGAGCTTCACCACTGCCCTGTCCTGTGCTCAGGGCCTCACAGTCCCAAGAGGGGTGTGGCCCCCTACCTCTCAGAAGAGGAAGCTGGAGGAAGGCTGAGGTGTAGTCTGGTAAAGCACTTACCTAGCACGTCCCAGGACTGGGCCCAGCACTGCCGAAAAGGAACAGAAGACTGAAACCCTATTAGCCAGGCGCCCTCGCAGCACAGGTGTGTGGGATGGCCTGGGTGTGACCCAGGGTTGGCCCATGGGGTCTCCCTGCTCTACCATGGACTTCCCAGGCTTCCGCACCCGAGAGACAACAAAGGTAGCAGACACTGGAGCCCGCAGACTTCAGGCCCCAACTGCCTTGAGATGCTCCCAAGTACCAAGCACCACTGCATGTGTGTGACTGGAAGTCACGCTCAGAAAGAAAGAGGCTTTGAAGAGAATGCCCCTCCTCCCCACAACACTGGTATGGACACAAGGGGGCAGATTGGGAGTCAGAGTGACCTGGGTTCAAGTTTCAGCTCTGCCCTTATCCCTAGAGGCTTATGAAGATCACTTCTCAGAACTTCAGTCTCTTCCTCTGGAAGTACACTCGGGGTAGCGCAATTAGTGGGGCTAACAGCAGGCACACTGAGGACCCCAGCAAGGGCTCTGTCAGTGGGAGACCCCTTTGTTTTCAAGCTCTCTGGGTGTGCATGCATGTAGACATGCACATGTTGCTGTAGGATGATGTCTAACTCTACTGCACTCCCACCTACTCTGCAACTTGGGCTTGTGCCTTCAATGTGTGGAAGAGGACGAGGCTACAGTAAGGGCTCCGCTGGAGAAGTAGACCCTCTCAGAAAGGTAGGCATGGGGCTGGAGAGATGGCTCAGCAGTTAAGAGCGCTGGCTGCTCTTGCAGAGGACTTGGGTTCAAATCCCAGCACCCACATGTCAGCTACCAACCAACTGAAACTCCAGTTCCAGGGTATCTGATGCCATCTTCTGTCCTCCATGGGTATTGCATGACACAGGTGACAAACACACATAGAATAAAAATAATATTTTTAAAAAGGGGACTGGAGAGATGGCTCGGTGGTTAGGACTGCTCCTGCAGAGGGCCTGGGTTCGATTCCCAGCACCCACATGGTGTCTAACAACCGTCTAAACTCCAGTTCCAGGGGACCCGATGCCCTCTTCTGACTTCATGGGCACTGGACAACATGGGTGCAATGAAGGCAATACATTCATACACATAAAATAAAAATTAAAAAATTTAAATGGTAGCTGTGAATTTGGGCACACACACACACACACACCACAGACATCCTGTACAAGATCTGACCCATTACATGATGCAAGCCAGCTTGTGGCTGCTGTCCTGAGCCTTGTGCTAAAGCCCAGCATCCATACAACAGGTAGTTGCAGAGGGTTGAGGGGTGACAGAAGGCTGACACTGCCTCTCACCCATGCAGAACCTGGGCCTTTGTCATGTGGCCCAGGACTGGACAAGGGAAAGGTGTGCATGCTATTCCCACACTGATGGACTCTGAAGAAGGGGGGTGCCAGTGCTTTCCCCTCCACCCCCACCCCCGAACTGCTCTCGTAGGGTTGGGCATTCTAACCACAAACCTCCAGGGACCAGGAGACCTTAGGTGTCCCAATTTGATCTCTGCCTCCAACACAAAACATTCCACAACAAGCAAGTCATGGAGAGACAGGGTCCTCCCCAACCCACAGTTCTAGGCTACAGTCAGTCCATCACGGGGGCGGGGGGGGGCACAGCTTCAGGAGCCAGCAGCAGCTAGCCCCTAGCCACAGCACAGCCAAGAGCAGAGAGAGAAGGCATGCATGATTCGTCGTGCTCGGCTTTCTCTACTCTCACACAGTCCAGGGCTCCAGACCATGAATGGTGCTGTTCACTCTCCGCCTGCATCTTCCCACATCAATTAAGGCAGTTTCCCACAGACATGACCAGAGGCCAACAATCCCTCATGAAGACTTTCTTCACAGATTCTGGGTTGCCTCAAGTTGACAATTAAAACCCACCATTAGTGGCTAAAGAGATAGCTCAGTGGTTTAAAGGTTTGATTCCCAGCACGTACCCAGGAGCTCACTACAAATCATAACTCCAGTTCCAGGGATCTGATGCCCTCTTCTGGCCTCTGAGGATACTTACATGTAACCATAAAATGACATGGGGGGCTGGAGAGATGGCTCAGCAGTTAAGAGCACTGACTGACTGCTCTTGCAGAGGACCCAGGTTTAATTCCCAGCATATACATGGTGGCCAAAACCATGCATAACTCCAGTTCCAGGGAATACAACACCATCTTCTGACTTCAGCTGGCATTGCAGGACACACATGCAGGCAGTACATTCATACACGTAAAAAAAATAATAAGTTAGCCAGGCATGGTGGCACACACCTTTAATCCTAGCACTCGGGAAGCAGAGGCAAGTGGATCTTTGTGAGTTCAAGGCTAGCCTGGTCTACAGAATGAATTCCAGGACAGCTGGGACTACAGGGAGACCCTGTCTCAAAAAGACAAAAAAAAAAAAAATACTGCTCTATCAGAGAGGACCAGCGTTCAGATCCCAGCACCCATATCAGATGCTCACAAACGCCTCTCACTATAAATCCAGGAGACCCAGTGCCCCTTCTGTGTCTGAGAACAAGAGAGTGTGCACCCACATTAAAAAGAAAAAACAAAAAACAACAATTATAGACTAACCATCACCAGCCAAGGGGCTCCAGGCACCAAGGGGGTGCCCCAGTCTGCAGACCTCCTTCCAAAAACACTGAACCCAGGCAGCCAATCGGGGCATTAGTAGCTCCCTTGGTCTGGGTGTCCAGGTCCTGAGGGTACAGAGCTGGAGCTGCACAGCTGGCTGGCACAGCCCTCTCCACATTCTCCAGCCTTTCCCTTCTCCACACCTGGGCCCTTCCTCAGCCTGGCACCTTGGATGTCCTAGCAGTTCCCTGTTCTTCCAGCTGTGACCGCAGATGTCCTCTCTGGGGTCCTGGGAATCTGCTGGGAGCTTTTGAAAGGCCTAGAAGTCCAGCCCCACCCTGGGCTACGGGGTCAGAATCCAGAGCCACAAGTCCAAAGTCACTGCCCAAAGGAAAACTCGAGCTCCTTGCTGCCTGGTCAGGTACTTAAGAGCTGGGACGAGGTTCTGCCGTGTAACATGGATGGTCCTCTGAAAGAAAGACTGACCTTGGACATCAAATGGCTTCCCACACTTTGGGGCACCTGCCTGCCTAGGACTGTCAACTTGCTGTTGGCCAACAGAGGGAAAAGTTGTCAGGGTGAGCTCGACAGTGAGGAAACATGGCGGCGCGGATGATCACTGCCAGTCTGTACTCTCTGCTGTTCCGCGAGACTTCCACCTTCGCCCTCACCATCATGGTGGGCACCGTTTTCTCCGAGCGCGCCTTCGATCAAGGCGCAGACGCGATCTATGAGCACATCAACGAGGGGAAGCTGTGGAAACATATAAAGCACATGTATGAGAACAAAGAGTAGTTTCTTGCCTCTGAAGAGCCCGAGGGAGCAGGTCTGCGCGCCATGTTCACCTGGAGCTGGGGCCTCAGCCTGAAGAGATGTCACAAGTTACTCTTCACGGACCACCTATAACTGTTGGCAAGAAATGGCTCCACCTGACAAAACAGACTCTTCTGCTGTGTTTGAAGTGTGTTTGACTAAAGTGATCGACAAATAAATGTAAATTATTCCTGAAGAAAAAAAAAAAGTTATCAGGGAGTCAGCTGCCCCTCCCAAGCAGCCAGTTGGGGAGGGGCTAAGGGTGTGTAAACAGAGAACACATTGAGGTGGGTCTCTCCAGCCCTCACCATCTTGGGCACACATCCCAGGGTCCATGCCAGGAAGGGACTTTTCTGTATGGCCATGAGGGAGGGAGAGGAGGCGGGTTGCCACGTGTGGACATCCCAGAGTTATTTTAGCAACAAGGCCCCATTGCCAGCCTGACAGCCTCTCTCCCGGACACCTCCTGGGTCATCTATCCTAGACTCCTGGAGCCTAGGTCACAGACTACATGTTGCTCACAATTTCCTTGCTGCCAAGGACACTTCCTTCAAGCCCTTTTGAGCTACACACTCTCTAGGCCCACCCACCTCAAAGAACACCTCTACAAGGAAGCCTTCCCTGACAGCCTCACCCCCTCCACCTCCTGCAGGCACGCATGCATGCCACATTCTTCTTCACTTTGCTCTGTGTTATGTAGGCCCTGAGCCCCTCTCCTCCTTATATTGCTAAGTGGGTTCTAGTAGCCGGACTGTTCACAATACCCAAAGCAGGGCCTGGCACATGGTGTGGGCCTGTGTTTCTGGCACTCTCTTCCTAGGGAGACATAAACAAATATCTACCCCCTCCTTACAGGCCCCAGTGACAAACCAAAGTACAATTCCACAAAACCCAACTGGGGGACTGATGAGCTTACTGTGCTCACTTACAGAGCATGGGTGAGGGGCTGCTTACAGGGCATGACTGACCCCCAAAACAGCTACACTGCTGAAAAGCCAAACACGCTGCATGAACAGAGTCCCCTGCCAGCTGAACTCCTGCAGTCTATATACTCTAGCACCTCCCGAGACCAAAAAGCCAGGTACAGTCAGGGCAGAAGTTTTTCTAATTTATTTATTTATTATTATGTGTGTGAGTGTACTGTCAGGGCAGAATTATATACAGCTGGCTGAGAGTAAGTGCAGGTGAGATCAGGTGATGGAGGGTCAACAGTCAACAGATCTGATCCTGACGGTCTCTTGCCAGGAGTCACAGCTGCTCTGATGAAGATGATGGCTGTCATGCTTGGAGGACAGCAGTCTCTAACAGCCTGGCTTGTAGCAAGTGGCTGAGGGTTGGCGGAAGACAAGCTGCGGCTTTGTCACAAGTACCCTTGGAGGATCAGAAGGTTCCAGCGAAGATGGAGACCTTCCTTAGTGGTTAGGGTTCACATCCGTTGATTTTAAAATATAAATATGAAATGGTAAAAGGTCATATGGTGGAGATATCCTCCTGTACCCAGCCTGTTTCCTCCCTGGATGCTTGGATCCACTCGAGTGGTAGTCCTGTGTGCTTGTGGAAGGGCCCATGGGTGACTCTTCAGTGACCGTGGCCTGAGCCTTACCTCTTCCCAGCTTCCAGGCCTCCTCAGTGCTGTCCACGCCCCTGTCCCTGAATGGCCAGGTAAGTGGCACCTGTCAGGTGGGCTCCAAAGCAGCAGAGCCAGCCTGTGGCTGATGACGGCACCCCTTTGACCTTTGAACTCTGCATTCGTGACTCTGGTCTAACCATCAGGTGGTCATGAAGACTGATCATACAGCTGCCACCAGAACCCAGCTTGGGACCTTGAAAATTCATTCCTTAGTGTGCCAGGCTGTACCCTGAGCTGCCTGGTCTCCTGAGGGTTTAAACAAATAGCTGCCTCTGAGAAGGCTTTCTGAACTCAAGGCAAGCCTGTCTGGCCTTCGTTTATTCATTTCCATTTTCTCCCTGAGTACCTGTGCAGGGCCCTCAGAGATTGTCATAGGCCAGGAAGGTGGGCCACAAAGGGGCAGCTGGAGTAGCAAGGGGTCCCTGATCTGGGTTGGTACAGATCAGGAAGGACTGAGCTATCCAGGGTAAGGGGCTATATCTCCTCAGACCCTCCATTCCTTCTTCATGGTGTCAGACTACCACCCACCCCAAGATACCCTGTGCTGCAGACTGGGGCATGGTGTAGTGGGACCCCAGGAAAGCCTCTGCAAGTCTGGAAAACAAACACCGAGAGGGGCCCTCTCGGTGGGCCATGGGGAACCTGACTCATTTCTTCAACCCTCGGCTTTCTGGCTTCCTCCGTTCGAAGAGGCTTCTGCTTTGGGAGGAAGTGGGCTTGGGCTGGGGCTGCACAAAAGGATGCTTTGACATTAGCTCAGGGAAGGGTGTGAGGAAGGAGGGCGCCTGGGTATTTTTGGATGCAGCTCAGGAATCTGTTCCTCTACACCCCCCCCAGCACCTTGGCAACTAGTGGAGCCCCCAGCTGTCTGCCTGGGTGGGGCAGTGGCTCAGACCAAGAGCTCTCTGGCATCTCAGCCTTGGGGAGGCAGTAGGCAGCTCTGCTACCCTAGGCAATCGCTTCTCCTCTCTGGACATCTGAAATAGGATGACAGTATGGATAGGTGGCTCTGCAAGAGGCCAATCTGATCCAGGCAAGACTTGCAGGTTCATTCTCACAGGAGGCAGGTGCCCAAATCCGGTAGGGGACTGCTAGAGTGAGGGAGGTAACTGTGGGAGCCCACTGGTGTCCCTGAAGTCCAGAGGTATCCACACCACCAAAGTGCCTGCACCCCTCAGGAACAGGCCTGCCTCAGTGTCCTTGCTGTGTTCAGTCCTGTCCAACCATGTAACTGGCATTTTAAGGCAAAATTCCTGCTCTGGCAGTCACAAAAGGCTAGCCATGGCCACTGTCCCAATTAAAAAGATGAGTGACACAGAGAGAAGAGAGTTAGTCAGTGGGGAAGAGAACAGATAAGGGGGGGGCACTGACCCCCAACTCTCTCCTTGGGGTACTGAAGTTTAGGTTTATTCTTTTTTTTCATTTTAACTTATTTTTGTATGTGTATGAATGTACTGTCTGCATGTAGGTTTGTGCACCTGTGTCGTGCAATGCCGTGGAGGTCAGAAGAGGGTCTCGGAGTCCCCTGGTACTGGAGTTCTCCTGGAATTGGAGTTACAGATGGTTCTTAGCCACCATGTGGGTGCTGGGGATCGAACCCAGGTCCTCTGCAAGAGCAGTCGGTGCTCTTAACCGCTATGCTATCTCTCCAGCCCAAGCTCAATATTAACATCAGGGTAAGCCCTACTAAAACTATAAGAACACATGGAGACTAAAGAACACAATCCTGAATAATGAGTGGGTCAGGGAAGAAATAAAGAATGAAATAAAAGCATTCCTGGAACTAAACGAAAATGACAATACAACACAACAAAACCTGTGGGATACATTAAAGTCAGTCCTGGGGCTGGAGAGATGGCCTAGCAGTTAAGAGCACCAACTGCTCTTGCAGAGGACCGGGTTCAATTCCCAGCACCCACACGGTGGCTGAAAACTGTCTTTAACTCCAGTTCTAAGGGAATCTGATGCCCTCTTCTGACCTCTGCAGCATTGCACGACATGGGTGCACAAACCTACATGCAGACAGTACATTCATACACATATGAAAATAAATAATAATAAAAAATAAAGTCAGGGGGCTGGAGAGATAGTGTAGCAGTTAAGAGCACCGACTGCTCTTGCAGAGGACCCGGGTTCAATCCCCAGCACCCACATCGTGGCTAAGAACCATCTGTAATTCCAATTCCAGGAGAACTCCAGTTCCAGGGGAATCCGAGACCCTCTTCTGACCTCCGTGGAATTGCATGACACGGGTGCGCAGACCTACATGCAGACAGTACATTCATACACATACAAAAAAATAATAATAAAGTCAGTCCTAAGAAAGAAATTTATAGCCCTAAGTCCCCATATTAAAAAAAAAAAAAAACAGAAAGAGAACAAAAAAATGAGCTAACACTGCAGCTAAAAACACTTGAGAGACAACAACAAATGAACCCTAAACCCAACAGACAGGAAGAAATAACAAAAATCAGAGTAGAAATCAACAAAATAGAAACAAAACAATACAAAAAAAAATCAATGAATCCAAAACCTGGTTCTTTGAAAAGATAAACAAAATAGACAGACCTCTAGCTCAATTAACCAAAAGAAAGAAAGAGCAACTCCAAATCAATAGCATTTGTGATGAAAGGGGAAACATCACAACAGATAAAGGAAAGATCCAGACAATCATGTGAGAATACATCAAAAACCTATACTCTATGAAATTTGAAAACCCAGGAGAAATGGATGAATACCTGAAATCCTGGGATTCACCAAAGTGTAACCAAGAAGAGATTGCCAGTTTAAACAGACCCAAAATACTTGAGGAAATTGAAGATGTAATAAAAGTATCCCAACTAAAAAAAGCCCAGGCCCAGATGGTTTCACAGCAGAATTCTATAAAATATTTAAAGAGGTCTTACAACCATTACTACTCAAACTTTTCAGAAGGCTACAAACAGAGGGAAATATCCTAAAGTCCTTCTATGAAGCCAGCATCACTCTAATACCAAAACCAGGCAAAGACACAAACAAGAAAGAAAACTATAGACCCATATCATTAATGAACACAGATGCAAAAATTCTCAACAAATTACTTACAAATCACATATAGACCCACATCAAAAAGATCATCCATCATGACCAAGTTGGATTCATACCAGAGATGCAGGGATGGTTCAACATACATAAATCAATAAATATTATAAAACACATAAATGGACTGAAAGACAAAAATCACACAATCATCTCAATCAATGCAGAAAAATCTTTTGAAAAAATCCAGCATTCCTTCATGTTTAAAGTCCTAGAGGGAATTGGACTGGAGGGATCATTCCTCAATGTAATCAAAGCCATATACAAGAAACCCACAGCCAACATCATCCTAAATGGAGAAAAGTTGGAAGCATTCCCCTTAAAGGCAGGAACATGGCAAGGCTGTCCACTATCACCACTCCTCTTCAATATACTGCTTGAAATGCTTGCTAGGGCAATAAGACAAAAAAAAATTAAAGGAGTACTAATCAGAAAAGAGGAAGTAAAACTATCCATTTTTGCAGATGATATGGTAGTTTACCTAAGGGATGCTAAAAACTCCACCAGAAAATTCTTAGAAATAATTAAAAGTTTCAGTACAGTGGTGGGATACAAAATAAACCTAGAAAAATCAGTAGCCTTTTGTTCTAGTTTGTCTTCCATTGCTGTGACAAAACACTCAGACTGACAACTTGGGGTGGAAAGGGTTTATTCAGCTTACATCTCCTGGGTCACAGTTCATCACTTAAGGAGCCCAAAGCAGGAACTCAGGGCAGGAACCTGGAGGCAGGAGCTGAAGCACAGGCCATGGAGGAGTGCTGTTCACTGGCTTGCTCCCCTGGCTCATGCCCAGCCTGCCTTCTTATATGGTAAACAACAACCTGCCCAGGGTGGCAGTACTCATTGTGGGCTGGGCCCTCCCACACTGCTCGACAATCAGACAATACTTCACAGATGTGGCCACAGGCCAATCCAATGGGGCCAATTCCCCAAGTGAGGCTCCCTCAACCCAGGTGTGTCAAGTTGACACTAAAGCTATCCAGCACAATTGACCCCTTGTCAACTTGACACACAATACACATCATTATTAAACCACCACCTTTCCAGTTATTATCCCCAAAGTATGATGTTAACATTAATCACAACCTAAGACAGTACAACCTTAAAAGGCCCACAGTCCTTAAAATGTCCAAACACTTAAAAGTCCANTGCTCCCTCTTCGGCAGATTGTTCACTAGGCTTAGAAAAGGGGCACAGGTGGATGAGAATCAACAGTCCACTCTCGTCTCCTGGAGCTGTTTTGTCTCCTTGGACTCCGGTCAATTCTCTGGCTGTTTTTCCGTTCTATGGGATGACAGTTTGTCCCAGGGTAAACCTTTCGTCAACTAGGTAATTGGCAACTAGCATCCACAGATGAGTATACCATGCATCTTTGTTTTTCTGGGACCGTGTTACTCACTTAGCATGATTTCCTCTAGCTCCAACCATTCCTGCAAACTTGATGTGTCTTTCCTTACTCGCAAAAGCCATTGTGTGGATGGACCACATTTCTCTATCCACTCATAGGCTGAGGGACACTTAGGTTCCTTCCATCTCTTAGCTATTGTAAAAAGAGCTGCAATAAACATGCTGTACATGTATCTCTGCAATGGGATGAGTCTTTTGTGTATACCCAGGAGTGGTTTATTTTTAGTCTTTTAGTGTTCTTCACACTGCTTTTCACAGTGGCCTGTACAAGTTTACATTCCCCACACAGTGATGATTCCACCTTTCCCACAACTTCTCCAGCACTGGTATCATTTTTTCTTGATCCAGCCAGTCTATTAGTAATGAATCTTAAATGTTTTCATTTGCAGTTCCTTAATATTAGTGATGTTGAACAATATTAAAGATGTTTCTCAGACACCTCTAATTACTCACTTGTGAAATCTCTGTCAGCTCTTTGCTCCATCTATTGAGCCATGTTTCTTTTCTTTTTTGAAGTTTATTCCTGGAAATCAAGACTTTCAAGTATGCCAGTGAAAGGTTCTCCACTTCTGATCTCTTCACCTTGATTTTTCTTTATACCTGTACAATAGCTTTTTCAGTGATGAGCCCATGTCAAGGCACCTTCTTTAATCTGCAGCTTCTGTTATTTAGGAATCTTCCTACGCCTAATCGTGTAGCTGCTCCAAACTGTCTCTATCACACTGTCAAGGATTGTTTCACTTATGGTCTTAATCCACTGGAGTGACTTTTGTTTACCAGGTAAGTAGGTTTAGTTTTATTTTTCCACAAGTGGTATCCAGTTTTGCCAACACCACTTCTGAAATCTGTTCTCTTTCCCCATGTGTTCTGCCCCTTGTCAAATATGAGATGCGCGAAATTAGTGCTCGATGATCTCGTTTTGTCCATGGTCCAACAGTTTTTGTTCCAGTACCAGTTTTTATGACTATACCTCTATAATTTAAAATCTGTATAAGATCCCTCCTTTAATCTTTCACTCAGATGAGTACATCGCAGTCTTTTGTTTTTCAATGAATTTAAACTTTTGTTTCCAAGCCTGTAAGAAACTCATGGATTTATTGGGAATGCATTAAATCTAACAAGATTTTGTAAAAGACATTTTTACTTATAATGTTAATTCCCAATCCATGAGCATGGAGTTTTTCCATCTTCTGAAGTATTCCTCAATCTCCTTCTTCAAAAAATTTAACATTTTCATTAATTCTTTAAAAATAAAGTATATTTTAAAATATTTTATTGTTTTTGACTATTGTGATGAGTTCTCTTTGAAATTTCTCCAGTTGCTGCTTTGGGAAAAAACCAGATTTCTAACGTTAATTTTGATCCGTCCACTGCGAAGCTGTTTAAACTTTCTAGAGTTTTCTGGAGTTTTTTGCTTCTCTTAAGTAAACAATCATACATCAGCAAAAAAGGATAGAATTGACTTCCTCTTTTCCAAATTATACTCCTTTAATTTCACTCTCTCGCCTTATTGCCCTAGCAAATTTTCAACACCTATGTGAAGAGATGAAGGGGCAGCCCGCACTACACAAACGTTCAAAAACACACCCCCCAAATAACCACGAAACAGGATATCTATCGTCTTCCCATTAAGATTATGCGGTTCCTTATATGGCTTTGATTACATGAGGAATGATCCCTCCATCGCAATTCCCTTCTAGGACTATTATAAAGGAGTATGCTGGATTTTGTCAAAGATTTTCAGCATCAGATTTGAGATGATGGTGATTTTTGTCTTGTCAGTCCATTAGTGTTTGATGATTTATTGATTTCATTATGTGAACCTATCCCCTCTCTCTGGTATGAAATCCAAACTGGTCATGATGGATATCTTTTTTGATGTGGGTCTATATGTATTTAAAAGTATTCTGTTGAGATGTTTTTGCATCTTTTCTTAGCGAAGATGGGTCTATAATTCTTCTTTACTGTTGTCTTTTCCTCGAGTTTTGGTAATTAGAGTGATGTCCTCGATAGAAAGGACTATTTGGAGATATTCCCTCTGATTGTATGTATCCTTCTGAAACAGTTGAGTAGTAATGGTTGTAGACCTCTTTTTGAACTATTTTATAGAATCTCTGCGTAACCATCCTGTGCCCAGGGGCTTTTTTAAGTTGGGAGCTATCTTTATACATCTCAATTCCTCATATGTATGGTCGTTTTTAAGACTGCGTCAATCCTCTTCTGGTTACACTTTGTGATATCCAGGATTTCAGGTATTCACCATTCTTCCTAGGTTTCAATTGGTATAGAATAGTTTTTATATTCCATATATTTTCATCTTTCCTTTCTGTTGTGATTTCCCTTTCATCACAGATTATTGATTTGGAGTTCTTCTCTTTCTTTTGGTTAATGAGGCTAAAGGTCTGTCTATTTTTTTTCTTTCAAAGAACCAACTTTTTTCATTGATTTTTGTATGTTTTTTCCTATTTCTAGTTAGTCATCCTGATTTTCTTTGATTTCTCTCTTTTGCGTTTAAGGTGTCATCTTGTTTTTTGTCTCTCAAGTGTTTTAGCTGTTATGTTATATCATTCACTTGTCCTCTTTTCTAATGTAGCACCCAGCTATTAAATTCCCTCCTTAGACTGCTGTAATAATCCCAATTTTGTTGTTTGCATTTCATTGTCATTCATTCCAAATGTTTTATTCTTCTTTATCTCTCCTTGACCCATTATATTCAGATTTTGTTTATCTCCAGGCTTTAAGCAGAGGCGTCCGGTTGTATGTTGAGCTCATCCACTGTTCTGTACAGGATGGCATGAAATTATTACATCTTTTATTGTAAGATCTTCTGATCCAGGATTGCTATTTTGATGTTCCGTGGCGTGCTGAGTAGAAAGTGAATCCTGTTAGATGAATTGTTCTTAAGGTCTATGAGTCCATGGTGTATCATATCGTTCAGTTCAATGTCTCTCTTTTATTTGCCTGTTACCTATCCAAAGACCAGTGGGCTATTGAAGTCCCTACTATGAGTTGCTGGGGTTAAGTCTTGATGTCCTGGAGAATTGTTCTTTATAAAGTTTGGCACCAAATTGCAGCATAAGTTCATAATGTGAAAATCTTCTTGGTATTTTCTTTGATAAATGTAATGCCTTTTTCTTCTGATTTTTACTTTGAAGTCTATTTATCCGATATTAAAATAGCAAGACCTGCTTTCTTTTTGTACATTTGCTTGGAATATTATTTTCCATCCCTTCACTTAAGGTGTGCTTCCTTTGAAGTAAATTGTTCTTGTAGACAGCATATCGATGATTCTTCTCCTTAATCCAGCTCCCGCTTTGTCTTGATCTGGGAATTAATCCATAAATTAAGGTTATGCCCTGATAGTTGTGTGCTTTCCTCCTATTATCCATCTCGGTGTTTATTTAGTTTCTACTTTCTGCAGTTATCTTTTATGATTTCTCCTTCTAGGTGCCTGTGGTTCTCCTTTCTTCTTCTTTGAATTGCTTCAATATTCTCTGAAGTGATTTTCCACATTATCTTCAAGTGTTTATGTCATGGAAATTCCTCTCCTCTCCACTACTGATTACATTTTTGCGGTATAGTAACCTGGGCTGGCATCCACTGTCCCTCAACACTGAATGCTCTCCATATCTTCTGCCATTCATCGTTTGCCATGAGAACTCCATTGTTATTCTGATAGGATTCCCCTTATAGGCACTTGTTGTTTTCTACTGTCGCCCTTAAAATTTTTCTTTTTTTGGTGTCTAGATTTTAACATATGTGGCGGCGAGAATTTCTTTTCTACTTGTCTGTTTGATCTGTCGTGCTTTATTTATTAAGTATTGGTCTTGTCCCTTTTATGGAAGTTTTCATCTATTATCTTGTTGAAGATCTTATCAAACATTCTCTTGATCTTCCTCCTCCTCATTCCTAGGATGCAGAGGTTTTTTGATCTTTTCATAGTTCCCACAGCTCCTGGTGTTCCTTTTTGTGTATTTTAAATTTTTTCATAATCTTCCTTAGAGTTTGTTTCTGTATCCTTCAGGTCTGATATTATTTTCTGCTTCCTCCATCTGCTTCTGAGGCTTTTTTATTCCTTCCCTCTTGAATGAAGTGTTTGATTCCTTTTCCTTTCCTCTTCTATTCTTTCATTTGTCTATTTCTTTTTAGCTCTTCATCTCCTTTGTAGCTCTTTGTGCTGGTTGTTTCTTTTTCCTCTTATCAGCGATGATCTCATTGCTACTTCCTTCCGGAGCTTTCATCTCTCTCTCTCGTCTAATTTCCTTTTCTGATTCTTTAATTTTTCTTTATGATCTTGTAGTCTGATGTCTGTGTCCTGGGAATCCCCAGAGGGATCCCAATGCACGAGTCTTCCAAAGGGTTGGTAAAGCTTGGCACAGGATTATCCTGCCCCTGTCCCATATCTCTTCTTCGTGATCCTGCATATGTGCTTCTCCTTGCCTGTATTCCATAGTGAGTCCTAAATGCCTCTTTACCTGTGTTAAGGCGCTTGCCTCCTTCAGATCCTTCTTCGTAATCTTAGTTGCAGGGCGCCTCTCACCTCGCTGGCTCAGGAGACTTCTGTCACTCCTTTTAATCCTACACTCTGGAGACAGAGCAGAGGCAGCGATCTTTGTGAGGTTCAAGCCAGCCTGTCTACAGATGAGTTCCAGGACACTGGCTACAGGAGACCCTGTCTTGAAAGACCAAAAAAAAAAAAAAAAAAAAAAAAAATACTCTGCAGCATCAATAACGAATTCTCCATTTACCACACACCAGAATTCCACCATTATTTCCACGCAGTAAATTAAACCCATCACTTGGTTGACTGTTCTGTGCTAAGGAAATTTGGCTGGGGAGAAACTTCCAGTTGCCAGCCTGTGAAGTTCAGCCTCCAGCCAACAACATGGTGACTGGTGTGAGTGGCGAGTCTGCGCAGGTGGAAATAGACTGAGAAGTGTTGAAAGATCTTCACTCCGAGAGATCCGGCAGTGGGATCAATAGGTCACTGCCTGGCATACATGTTAGGTGCTAACGGGCGGGCTAGAGAAAAGTTATCAGCCACTGGTCCATAAGGTTGACAGATAGCTGCGGGAAGCTACTCTCCTTTTTCTTTTCCCTTCTATCTCACGCGGTTTGCCTCTCAAGATTCGGGCTGAACCACCAAGCATGCAACAAGACCCATACAAAACTCAAACCAGACCAAAAACCCAGCATAAACTGGGAAACTAGGCAGAACGACCCCACCCTTAGCTAGGAACCATTGCAGCTATCACTGCTGAATGAGGAACTAGATACATATACCAACCAAATATATATATATATATATTATTTTTGTTATAGTAAGTATATAAATGTTTGGGCGTGCTAAGACAGACTGGCTTGATTATCAGAATCCTCCTGCCTCTGCTTCTGAAATGCAAGGCTGGGATTAAGCATGCTACCGGCGCTGGAGAGATGCCTAAGCGTTAGACCTGACTCGCTCTTAAGAGGACCCGGTTCGACCCCAGCACCCACATGCGGCTAGGAACCTCTAAAACTCCAATCCAGGAGAACTCCAGTCCAGGGAATCGGACACCCTCTCTACACTCCCGCATGCACGACCACGGTGCACAACCACATGCATACAGCACACTCAACACATACAAAAATAGAGAGAAAGATGTGAGAGAGTGTGAGAGAGTTATAAAAAATAAAAATAAAAAAATAAAAAATAAAGGCATGGGCTACCATACCTGGCTGAGTGCTGATTTTCTTTAAGGGTGTAATGATAGCTGACCAGGCTCCCGTGGATGAACTTACACCCAGGGACATCTGGGGACACAGCCTTGACTCAATATGCTTTAACATATATAACAGAATGTATGATGAGGGGCTACAGGGAATGCAGATTGGGGAGAGGGTCTAAACAGGATTAAGATGTAGTGTATGAAATGCAGAAAAATTCAATTTAAAATATATAGTAAAATATTTCTTCTACGAATTTTCCCCAAAATGTCATTTTAAGTGCAAGAGAGAACACGGGGACGTGAGCAGGCTTCACCATCGTGGCTTCTGTGGGAGCCTCTGCTGCTCGCGCAGGCTGACACCGGCCCTACCTGGGCCCCTGCATGGCTTTCCTATGCTGCAGAAACCCTTGCCAACAGTCCCGAGCCTCTCCGTTCAGCTGGCTACCTATAGAGCAAATGGGGCTCTGGAGCTGCCTCCAGGCCCCCTTCAACTTCCCCATGCTTTACTTATTTGGTGTCTAAGCAAAGTAATCAACTGAGGCTAGCCCTCAGGCCTTGAACAGTCACGGCTTGAGGTTAGTCCTCCAGCTTCTTACCTTGAAATAAACCACTGCCCCAGGCTAACCCTCAGGCCCTTCACCTTGAACAAGCACTGCTCCAGGTTAGCATTCATGCTCTTCACCTGTCAGGCCCTTAAAAAGCACTGTTCCTGCTGGGCGTGGTGGCCCAGGCCTTTAATTCTAGCACTCAGGAGGCAGAGGCAGGCAGATCTCTGTGAGTTCAAGGCCAGCCTGGTCAACCAAGTGAGTTCCAGGCCAGCTGGGGCTATAGGGAGACCCTGTCTCAAAAGGAAAAAAAAACAAAAAACCCCAACCCACTGTTCCAGGCTAGCCCTCAGGCCTTTGCATCTTAATCTGTCCCAAGATTAAGCTCCCTTTTCTGACTAAGCAGGCTCAGCTCACTGAGACTTGGAGTATAATTACTTCCTCCCTAATTGGCAGCAAATGCAGGCCTTCAGGCCTGGAAAGTCCCCTGTGAGTCTGCTGCAAACAGGACAGGGCAGAAAGTGCCAGATGGACACACCGAGGGCTAGAAGGGAGTGAGCTTCACCTCGGCTCTGTCCTTTGCTCAGGGCCTCACAGTCCCGAGGAGTGTGGCCCTCTACCTCTCAGAAGAGGAAGCTGGAGGAAGGCTGAGGTGTAGCCTGGTAAAGCACTTACCTAGCACACCCCAAGACTGGGCTCCAGCACTGCCGAAAAGGAACAAAAGACTGAAACCCTATTAGCCAGGCACCCTCGCAGCACAGGTATGTGGGATGGCCTGGGTGCGACCCAGGGTTGGCCCATGGGGTCTCCCTGCTCTACTGTGGACTTCCCAGGCTTCCGCACCTGAGAGACAACAAAGGTAGCAGACAATGGAGCCCGCAGACTTCAGGCCCCAACTGCCTTGAGATGCCCCCAAGTACCAAGCACCACTGCACGTGTGTGACCAGAAGTCATGCTCAGAAAGGAAGAGGCTTTGGAGAGAATGCCCCTTCTCCCTACAACACTGGTATGGACACAAGGGGGCAGATCGGGAGTCAGAGTGACCTGGGTTCAAGTTTCAGCTCTGCCCTTATCCCTCGGGGCTTATGAAGATCACTTCTCAGAACTTCAGTCTCTTCCTCTGGAAGTACACTCGGGGTGGGGCAATTAGTGGGGCTAACAGCAGGCACACTGAGGACCCCAGCAAGGGCTCTATCAGGGGGAGACCCCTTTGTTTTCAATCTCTCTGGATGTGCATGTAGACATGCACATGTTGCTGTAGGACGATGTCTAACTCTACTGCACTCCCACCAGCTCTGCAACTTGGGCTTGTGCCTTCAATGTGTGGAAGAGAACGAGGCTACAGCAAGGGCTCCGCTGGAGAAGTAGACCCTCTCAGAAAGGTAGGCATGGGGCTGGAGAGATGGCTCAGCAGTTAAGAGCGCTGGCTGCTCTTGCAGAGGACTTGGGTTCAAATCCCAGCACCCACATGTCGGCTAACAACCAACTGAAACTCCAGTTCTAGGATATCTGATGCCATCTTTTGACCTCTATGGGTATTGCATGACACAGGTGACAAACACAACACATAAAATAAAAATAATATTTTTAAAAAGGGGACTGGAGAGATGGCTCAGTGGTTAAGACTGCTCTTGCAGAGGGCCTGGGTTCGATTCCCGGCACCCACATGGTGTCTAACAACCGTCTTAACTCCAGTTCCAGAGGATCTGATGCCCTCTTCTGACTTCATGGGCACTGAACAACATGGGCGCAATGAAGGCAATACATTCATACACATAAAATAAAAATTAAAAAATTTAAATGGTAGCTGCGAATTTGGACAAACACACACACACACACACACACACACACACACACACACCACAAACATGCTCTACAAGATCTGACCCATTACATGATGTGAGCCAGCTTGTGGCTGCTGTCCTGAGCCTTGTGCTAAAGCCCAGCATCCATACAACAGGTAGTTGAAGAGGGTTGAGGGGTGACAGAAGGCTGACACTGCCTCTCACCCATGCAGAACCTGGGCCTTTGTCATGTGGCCCAGGACTGGACAAGCGAAAGGTGTGCATGCTATTCCCACACTGATGGACTCTTAAGAAGGGGCGGTGCCAGTGCTTTCCCCTCCACCCCCACCCCTGAACTGCTCTCCCTAGGGTTGGGCATTCTAACCACAAACCTCCAGGGACCAGGAGACCCTGGGTGTCCCAGTTTGATCTCTGCCTCCAACACAAAACATTCCAACAACAAGCAACTCATGGAGAGACAGGGTCCTCCCCAGCCCACAGTTCTAGGCTACAATCAGTCCATCACAAGGTGTGTGTGGAAGGGCACAGCTTCAGGAGCCAGAAGCAGCTAGCCCCTAGCCACAGCACAGCCAAGAGCAGAGAGAAAAGAAGGCGTGCTTGCTTCATTGTGCTTGCTTTCTCTACTCTCACACAGTCCAGGGCTCCAGACCATGAAGGGTGCCACCCACTCTCGGCCTGCATCTTCCCACATCAATTAAGGCAATTTCCCACAGACATGCCCAGAGGCCAACAATCCCTCACAGACTCTAGGTTGCCTCAACTTGACAATTAAAACTCACCATTAGGGGCTAAAGAGATGGCTCAGTGGTTAAATGGTTTGATTCCCAGCACGTACACGGGAGCTCGCTACCAATCGTTAACTTCAGTTCCAGGGATCTGATGCCCTCTTCTGGCCTCTGAGGATACTTACACGTAACCATAAAATGACATTGGGGGCTGGAAAGATGGCTCAGCAGTTAAGAGCACTGACTGACTGCTCTTGCAGAGGACCCAGGTTTAATTACCAGCACATACATGGTGGCTAAAACCATGCATAACTCCAGTTCCAGGGAAGACAACGCCATCTTCTGACTTCAGCTGGCATTGCAGGACACACATGCAGGCAGTACATTCATACACGTAAAACAAAAATAAGTAAGCCAGGCATGGTTGCAGATACCTTTGATCCCAGCACTCAGGAGGCAGAGGCAGGTGGATTTCTGTGAGTTCCAGGCCAGCCTGGTCTACATAGTGAGTTCCAGGCCAGCTGGGGATACAGGGAGACCCTGTCTCATAAAGGAAAATGAGATGCTGGAGAGATGGCCTAGCGGTTAAGAGCGCCGACCGCTCTTGCAGAGGACCTGAGTTCAATCCCCAGTACCCACATGGCAGCTGAGAACCGTCTGTAACTCCAATTCAAGGAGAACTCCAGTTCCAGGGGAATCCGACCCCCTCTTCTGACCTCCGAGGCATTGCACGACACGGGTGCACAAACGTACATGCAGACAGTACATTCATTCACATAAAAAAATAAATAAATAAAGTTTAAAAAAGAAAAATCTTTTAAAAAAAGAAAATAAATCAATATTTTTAAAAAGATATGGGTATACTTATACACATACAATATATACATATATACATAAAACAAAAATAAATCCAAAAATCTCAAAAATGTTAAAATACAATTTTTTTATTTTTATTTATTTATTTTGTATGTGTATGAATGTACTGTCTGCACGTAGGTTTGTGCACCCGTGTCATGCAATGCTGCAGAGGTCAGAAGAGGGTCTCGGATTCCCCCTGGAACTGGAGTTCTCCTGGAATTGGAGTTACAGACGGTTCTCAGCCGCCATGTGGGTGCTGGGGATCGAACCCGGGTCCTCTGCAAGAGCAGTCTGAGCTCTTAACCGCTAGGCCATCTCTCCAGCCCCACAATTTTTTTTGGTCTTTTCGAGACAGGATCTCCCTGTAGCCCCGGCTGTCCTGGAACTCACTCTGTAGACCAGGCTGGCCTTGAACTCACAAAGATCCGCCTGCCTCTGCCTCCCAAGTGCTAGGATTAAAGGTGTGCGCCACAAAATACAAATTTTAAAAAGAATACTTACTGCTCTATCAGAGAGGACCAGCGTTCAGATGCCAGCACCCATATCAGATGCTCACAAACGCCTCTCACTATAAATCCAGGAGGCCCAGTGCCCCTTCTGTGTCTGAGAACAAGAGAGTGTGCACTCACATTAAAAAGAAAAAACAAAAAAACCAACAACTACAGACTAACCATCACCAGCCAAGGGGCTCCAGGCACCAAGGGGGTGCCCCAGCCTGCAGACCTCCTTCCAGAAACACTGAACCCAGGCAGCCAATCAGGACTTTAGTAGCTCCCTTGGTCTGGGTGTCCAGGTCCTGAGGTACAGAGCTGTGGCTGCACAGTTGGCCGGCACAGCCCTCTCCACATTCTCCAGCCTTTCCCTTTACCACACTTGGGCCCTTCCTCAGCCTGGCACCTTGGATGTCCTAGCAGTTCCCTGTTCTTCCAGCTGTGACTGCAGATGTCCTCCCTGGGGTCCTTGGAATCTGCTGGGAGCTTTTGAAAAGCCTAGAAGTGCAACCTCACCCTGGGCTACAGGGTCAGAATCCAGAGCCACAAGTCCAAAGTCATTGCCCAAAGGAACACTCAGGCTCCTTGCTGCCTGATCAGGTACTTAAGAGCTGGGACGAGGTTCTTCCGTGTAACATGGATGGTCGGTCCTCTGAAAGAAAGACTGACCTCGGACATCAAATGGCTTCGACGCTTCGGGGCACCTGCCTGCCTAGGATTGTCAACTTGCTGTTGGCCAACAGAGGGAAAAGTTGTCAGGGAGTCAGCTGCCCCTCCCAACCAGCCAGTTTCGGAGGGGCTAAGGGTGTGTAAACACACTGAGGTGGGTCTCTCCAGCCCTCACCATCTTGGGCAGAGATCCCAGGGTCCATTCCAGGAAGGGACTTTTCTGTATGGCCATGAGGGAGGGAGAGCACTGACATTCCTGCAGGAGGAGGGAGAGGAGGCGGGTTGCCACGTGTGGACATCCCAGAGTTATTTTAGCAACAAGGCCCCATTGCCAGCCTGACAGCCTCTCTCCCTCACACCTCCTGGGTCATCTATCCTAGACTCCAGGAGCCTAGGTCATGGACTACATGTTGCTCACAATTTCCTTGCTGCCAAGGACACTTCCTTCAAGCCCTTTTGAGCTACGCACTCTCTAGGCCCAGCTCAAAGAACACCTCTACAAGGAAGCCCTCCCTGACAGCCTCACCCCCTCCACCTCCCGCAGGCATGCATGCACGCCACATCCTTCTTCACTTTGCTCTGTGTTATGTAGGCCCTGAGCCCCTCTCCTCCTTATACTGCTAAGTGGGTTCTAGTAGCCTGACCCTGCACAATACCCAAAGCAGGGCCTGGCACACGGTGTGGGCCTGTGTTTCTGGAACTCTCTTCCTAGGGAGACATAAACAAATATCTACCCGCTCCTTACAGGCCCCAATGACCCAAAGTACGATTCCACCAATGCCCAACTTGGGGACTGATGAGCTTAATTACTGGGCTCACATGGGTGAGGGGCTATTTACAGGGTATGAGTGACCCCCAAAACAGCTGCACTGCTGAAAAGCCAAACAGGCTGCATGAACAGAGTCCCCTGCCAGCTAATCTGCAGTCTATATACTCTAGCACCTCCCGAGACCAAGAGGCCAGGTACAGTCAGGGCAGAAGTTTTTTCTAATTTTTTTATTTATTTATTTATTTTATGTGTGTGAGTGTACTGTCGGGGCAGAATTATATACAGCTGGCTGGGAGTAAGTGCAGGTGAGATCAGGTGATGGAGGGTCAACAGTCAACACATCTGATCCTGACGGTCTCTTGCCAGGAGTCACAGCTGCTCTGATGAAGATGATGGCTGTCATGCTTGGAGGACAGCAGTCTCTAACAGCCTGGCTTGTAGCAGGTGGCTGAGGGCTGGCAGAAGACAAGCTGCGGCTTTGTCACAAGTACCCTTGGAGGATCAGAAGGTTCCAGCAAAGGTGGAGACCTTCCTTAGTGGTCAGGGTTCACATCTGTTGATTTTAAAATATAAATATGAAATGGTAAAAGGTCATATGGTGGAGATGTCCTCCTGAACCCAGCCTGTTTCCTCCCTGGATGCTGGGATCCACTCAAGTGGTAGTCCTGTGTGCTTGTGGAAGGGCCCATGGGTGACTGTGGCCTGATCCTCACTTCTCCCCAGCTTCCAGGCCCCCTCAGTGCTGTCCACGCCCCTGTCCATGAATGGCCAGGTAAGTGGCACCTGTCAGATGGGCTTCAAAGCAACAGAGCCAGCCTGTGGCTGATGACGGCACCCCTTTGACCTTTGAACTCTGCATTCGTGACTCTGGTCTAACCATCAGGTGGTCATGAAGACTGACCATACAGCTGCCACCAGAACCCAGCTTGGGACCTTGATAATTCCTTCATTCCTTAGTGTGCCAGGCTGTACCCTGAGCTGCCTGGTCTCCTGAGGGTTAAACAAATAGCTGCCTCTGAGAAGGCTTTCTGAACTCAAGACAAGACTGTCTGGCCTTCGTTTATTCATTTCCATTTTCTCCCTGAGTGGCTGTGCAGAGCCCTCAGAGCTTGTCATAGGCCAGGAAGGTGGACCACAAAGGGGCAGCTGGAGTAGCAAGGGGTCCCTGATCTGGGTTGGTACAGATCAGGAAGGACTGAGCTATCCAGGGTAAGGGGCTACATCTCCTCAGGCCCTCCATTCCTTCTTCATGGTGTCAGACTACCACCCACCCCAAGATGCCCTGTGCTGCAGCCTGGGGCATGGTGTAGTGGGACCCCAGGAAAGCCTCTGCGAGTCTGGAAAACAAAGAGGGCCCTCTCCGTGGGCCATGGGGAGCCTGACTCATTTCTTCAACCCTCGGCTTCCTGGCTTCCTCCGTTCGAAGAGGCTTCTGCTTTGGGAGGAAGTGGGCTTGGGCTGGGGCTGCACAAAAGGATGCTTTGACATTAGTTCAGGGAAGGGTGTGAGGAAGGAGGGCGCCTGGGTATTTTTGGATGCAGCTCAGGAATCTGTTCCTCCCCCCACCTCAGCACCATGGCAACTAGTGGAGCCCCCAGTTGCCTACCTGGGTGGGTCAGTGGCTCAGACTAAGAGCTCTCTGGCATCTCAGCCTTGGGGAGGCAGTAGGCAGCTCTGCTACCCTAGGCAATCGCTTCTCCTCTCTGGACATCTGAAATAGGATGACAGTATGGTCAGGTGGCTGTGGTGATTTGCAAGAGGCCAATCTGATCCAGGCAAGACTTGCAGGTTCATTCTCACAGGAGGCAGGTGCTAGAGTGAGGGAGGTAATTGTGGGAGCCAACTGGTGGCCCTGCAGTCCAGAAGTATCCACACCACCAAAGTGCCCTGCACCCCTCAGGAACAGGCCTGCCTCAGTGTCCTCGCTGCGGTCAGTCCTGTCCAACCATGTAACTGGCATTTTAAGGCAAAAGCCCTTCTCTGGCAGTCACAAAAGGCTAACCTTGGCCACTGTCCCAATTAAAAAGATGAGTGACACACAGAGAGAAGAGAGTCAGTAGGGAAGAGAACAGATAAGGGGGCGCCCACTGACCCCAAGTCTCTCCTTGGGGTACTAAACTTTAGGTTTAAATAGAGGACTATGGTCAGGGTACAACAGGTCTGTATAATTAGGCAGTCCTGGCCTAGATGCAGTCCATCACTGTCTCAGCTCTGGTCCTCCAAGGTGATATGGAGAAGTCCTCATTGTATAATAGAAATAGCAAAAACATCAAATGTTTGTCAAATACTCCTACAATGTAATCGTAATAAAACAATAAAATGCTTAGGGTGTTTGCTAAGAACTGTGGAGCAGGAAGGACCCCGAGATAGGAAGAAGGAATGAGAAAGAAACAGATCTTCCTCTGACCCCTGCAGTTACCCAGATAGAAATCTTTATTTTCTGGGGGCTGGAGAGATAGCCTAGTGGTTAAGAGCGCTGACTGCTCTTGCAGAGGACCCAGGTTCGATCCCCAGCACCCACATGGCGGCTGAGAACCATCTGAAACTCCAATTCCAGGAGAACTCTAATTCCAGGGGAATCCGAGACCCTCTTCTGACCTCTGCGGCATTGCACAACATGGGTGCACAAACCTGCATGCAAACAGTACATTCATACACATACAGAAATAAAATTTAAAAAAAAAGAAATCTTTATTTTCCAAGCCTGCCATATTCCTGTATCCTTTATGACTCTGGTACCTGTTATAAACCAATTAATTACCACACATGTATTATTTTTCCTCACATGAGTATAAAAACCCCTCCCAAATTGGTGGGGGGTGTGAGGAAAGGCCTGACTCCTTTATGGATGGATCCATGTGTCAGTCCAGCTACTGGAAGATTAACTCCCTCTCGTCACCTGATTTTGGGGGGTGCATCCTTGCCCTGGTATGTAAAGCTGAGGCTCAGCTGGTCCTGGGAGCCAAAGTGACTGTAGGTGCAGGACAACTAGAGGCCTTTAAGCACTTCTGGGGATTCTACGTCAGGACATTGTAGAAAGCTGACAAAATCTGTTACTCCTATCTCGGTACCTTCAGTCCTGAAGAGGGACAGTTGTTAGCTGCTATATGGGTACTGAGACTTGAACCCAGGTCTTCTGTAAGAACAGCCAGTGTTCTTAACCACTGAGCCATCTCTCCAAGTTGTTTTTTGTGAGAATATTTTATCACAGCAACAGAATGAAACCGGGACTCTGGGGAAGGCCAGGCCCCAGCATCTGTGCAGCTCCCGGCTCTTCTCACCTTGACCTTCTTCTCCCTCAGGCTGCCCTAACAATACGCAGGGCTGAGTGGCTGCGGTGATGAACAGTGTCCATCGTGGTGCTGGAGCCTGGCGGTCTGGGGTCCTGCTCCTGTGGTTCCTGCTGAGAACAGCTTCCTGGCTCATGAATGGCATCTCTGTCACTGTGTCCCCACGAAGTACAGAGGCTGAGCTCTCTGTCATCTCTTCTCAGTGTCCACTCTCAGGACCTCATCTGACCCAACCACTTACCCCCATAGTGGCCTGACTGGGGCCAGGGCTCCGTATCTGAATGTGGGGGGTTAAGCACAGTGCATCCCAAAGCACTGCTCTTCTACCTCTCCTTTCAGTAAGGAACCTGCTCGTGGGCTCTGCCCACACATGTTAAGCATCTCCTGTGTATAAGCACTGGGTGACGATGCCGCCTGCCTCTGGTGAAGCCCTGAATCCTTGGAACCTCAGTTTGGGGCTGTTCACACACCTGGCCTCCCTCCTTGCTTTCCCAAGCCCAGGTTAAGTTCTTCAAGGTCTCCACTGCACAGGATGTGTGGAGCTGAAGCAGCTGATACTGTTTCCAAAAGAAAAAAGCAATCCAGTTTGCTGATGCTCCATTACCCCCCAACCCCCCAACCCCACCCCACCCCCCGCCTGCTTGGGGAACCTGGGTGGCCTTTCTTCCCAGGGTTTCTTCCCCTCCTTTGGTGGCTTTCAGACCTGTCAGTGGTCTCTTTGCCAAAGTCCTTCCAGAACCCTGTGTACACATGCCATCTGTTTCCTGCTGGGAAGGTGACAGACATGATTTGGAAAGGAGCCAAGGAGAGAAAGGGCCTGGTCCCCAGGCCTCAGCTGTCTCTGCCACCCATACAGAAAGAAGACGGACTGGAGAGATGGCCTAGCGATTAGGAGCGCCGACCGCTCTTACAGAGGACCTGGGTTCGATCCCCAGCACCCACATGGTGGCTGAGAACTATCTGAAACTCCAATTCCAGGAGAACTCCAGTTCCAGGGGAGTCCGACGCCATCTTCTGACCTCCGTGGCATTGCACAGACCTGCATGCAGACAGTACATTCATACACATACAGAAATTAAAAAAATAAAATAAAATAAAAGAAGAAGACAGGGAGGCAGGCTTGTGGTTAGGGACCAGAAAGGTCTGAGGAAGGCGGGGCCATCACTCTACGCCCTGTGTCCTTGTCCCTACCAAGAAGGGCTCAGGCTGCTAGGCCCAGAGCAGGACCCTGGGCTTACTTAGCAAGGGTGCTGCCCTGCTCTTCCATCCGGACATCCGTTCTCTCTGTCCCTCCCAACCTTCCTGGCCTGTGACTGTGGTGAGGGTCATGCTGGGTTGGGGGGGCTGGTGTGTAGAGCGCAGTTTCTTCTGCAGTTGTTTGTGGCTTGATTACAAAGCACCTTTAGTCCTGTGTTCTTTGTCCAGCTTCTTCCTGCCTGCCTCCCCAGCACTTTTTTTTCACCTTGAAAAGAAAGTTGATTCATTTAAGCCACTGCTGTAAGCCGCCCAAGGACCAGCTTCCTGCAGTCCCTCCCAGAGGCCACTAGCCCCTGCTGTGGCTTCATTCATCCCCTAGAAGCTCTGCAAATCCCCAGCAGCCTCCCGCCTGGAGCCTGCTGAACCCCATCCCGCCACCTTCAACTCTGCCTATAGCCCTCAGGGACAGGTCACACAGGTGCAGTGACAGTGGGCAGGTGGCCCAGGATACCACAGTGCATGGAGTCTGAGCTGAGACCCTCCTCCCTGTCCCAACTTATATTTCCTGCAGCCACATGGCTCATTTTGGGAGGCCGAGTGGGACATAGGCTGGCAAGTGGAGGACAGGCCAGAGGTTCTTCTGGTCCCCTCACAGGGATCCATTCCGGACTTGGGTCTAGACTCTGAAACCTCATACTTTCCTATGAGCAAGGAAGATGCTGGAGAGCCCAGGGCAGGATGGGACAGGACCACAGCAGCTGTGGAAACCCAGGAAGATGTCCTGCAGGGAGCAGGCTTGTGGCTAGAGAGCAGCTCTAAGGCTCTGTGCTGTCCACTTGCTCTTCAGTGTGGGGGCAGGAACACTGCTTTTGCCCCCCTTGCTCTGCTACCCAGGAAATGGGAGTCATGTCAGATGATGGGGTTAGGAGTCAGCTGTGCAGTAGGCAGGACGGGGAAAGACAACAGTTGACAATCCTCTCATCCTGACTGTCCTCGCCACCATCCTGCGGGCGGACACCATCCCACTTTCCAGGTGAGCAGCCAGAAAATTAAGTGTTCTGCCCAGGGTCACACAGGCCACAAGTTCCAGAGACCTATGGTTATCTAAGAAGCCACTGCAAAGCATCACGGTGTCAAGTGCTTCTAAGTCAGCAGGTTGGACAGGACACAGAGGGGCTGCCTGGGTTCTGTGGCACCTGCTAGGGCAGCCCCAAGTTGGTTGCTGTTACCACGCACAACACCTTATGCTCTGAGAGCCAGTGACAACCCTTTTGTAAGCACAGGCTCAGGGACAAGGACCGCACAGCTCCCACTGTGCTCTGCTGGCTGAGCAGCCAGAGCACCTCTCCATACAGGATGCTGAGACCTTGTGGCCATCTTTACCTGCCATTGTAACAGAGCCAAGATTGGAATGGCTATCGATTCTCTCTCTCTCTCTCTCTCTCTTTTCTCTCTTTCCTTTTTCTTTTTAAAATTTTAATTGATTTAAAATTTTATTTTATGTGCATGTATGCAAACATGCCCGCCCTGTTGTGGAATGCCCACAGAGGACAGAAGGGGGCGTTGGATCCCCTGGAACTGGAGGCATGGACAGTTGTTAGCCATCATGTGGGTGCTGGGATCCAAACCCAGGTCTTCTGCAAGGTCTTAACTGCTGAGCCATCTGTCTAGCCCCAGCCATCAATTGTTTCTAAGCCCCCAAATGCTCTGTGCAGGGTGATTTGGGATGGCAGATGGGGAAACCTGCACCCTGCGACCAGGCCACATCACTGGCCTTGTAGACTAGGGGAGTTTCGATGCCGGGCAGGACAAGTGTCTGCTGGCTGTACACGACTGGTATGGTTCCTTCTCAGGAGCCCCTTGACCTTGCTGGATCTGTGCATGGACAGATCTTGTATTTGTCTGACTGCTCTCCTGCGAGAATGGACCAAGACAGCATGGAGGTGGTGGAGAGGAGAGAGAGAGCACTATGGGGACAGCTTGCAGCTTCCTTAGGGCCCTCCATGTGACCACCCTTGGGAATACCTCAGAGTCTCTCACCTGAGACTCTGAGGTATTCAGGAGACTCCTAGATAATGACTCATCCCGTGCTGTCCCTGGGGCCTGGCCTGCTCAGTCCTCAGCTGCCCACCCTGGCTGACCACTTCCTAGGTCCCTGTGGGGGATCAACTTGGCCTCATTTCCCCAGGCAGCCACACTGTGCCCCCTGCTGGCCAGTATGATTATTGCAGAAGGATGAGAAGGTGGAAGGCAAGCAGGTGGCCTCAGAACAAGTCGCTGTTCACCTTGGAAGTAACAGTGTGTCCGCTGAGCCATCGCTCCAGACGCCTTATTTCATTTTTTAATGAAATTTTTAATTAAATTACAGTACAAAATAGAGAGTTTCACTGGACGATTCCAAACATGCATACTATATATTGATCATCCCCATTACTAGTCCTTTCCTGTCTCTCCTCCACTTACGCATGTTCTCTTTCTTTTCCTGAACAGCTTTACCTGGACTCCACTATATGTATGCATTCAATGTTTGTCTTCGGCGTCTGGCTTATTTTGTTTAATAACCATCTTTGGTTCTATCCATTATCCTGAAAAGGACAGGATTTCATCACAGCAACTTTATTTCTTCACCTCACTTTTAGCTGGATGTAGTACAGTATTTTATAATAGAATGCCACTGAAATATGATACACAGCTGGAAGTGAGGGCTAAAGGAGAGGAAAACAGAGTAGAGACCACAGGCTGGACCATCAGCCCTTCAGCAGACTGCTGAAGGGGCTGCATCTGCCAGAAAGAAGTCCTGAGCCCTCTCTCCCAGTGTTGGAACAGGCCATGACAGGCCTGGAGACCCCACAGACTTGCCCAGGACATTACATTACGCAGCAGTGGAAGGTGAAGGTCCAAGAGCTCAGTGTCCACCCCTATCACAGTGAACTCAGAGATGCCCCTGTTGAGGGTCTGGTCTCCTTCATGAAGCTGTTTGTAGTTATATGAATGCTGAACAAGGTCCAATAGCTTCTTGGTGAGATGTAGTGGTGAGGGGTAGCCTTTGTCATGGCTGTGGTCCACCCCTCGCTGCAATAAGAACAGTCAACTCTTCTCTTTTCTTTTTTTCTTCTCTTTTCTTTTCCCTTCCTTCTTTTCTCTCCTCCTCCTCCTCCTTCTCCTCTTCCTCCTCCTCCTTCTCCTCCTCCTCCTCCTCCTTCTCCTCTTCCTCCTCCTCCTCCTTCTCCTCTTC
>VZQC01008130.1:1875132-1887632 GCA_009823505.1 Rhizomys pruinosus
CTCCTCTTCCTCCTCCTTCTCCTCTTCCTCCTCCTTCTCCTCTTCCTCCTCCTCCTCTTCCTCCTCCTTCTCCTCCTTCTCCTCCTCTTCCTTCTCCTCCTCCTCCTTCTTCTCCTCCTCCTCCTTCTCCTTCTCCTCCTCCTTCCTCCTCCTCCCTCCTCCACCTCCTTCTCCTCCTCCTTCTTCTCCTCCTCCTCCCCCCACCTCCTCCTGCAGGAAGTGGAGGGAGTTGTTGGAGCTCTGGATCCCTCACACCTCCACAGAGCTCATGACTCCCCTCCCTGCCCCCAGGTCCCTTACCCTGGCTTCCTTCCTGAATGTGATTGGTGGCCCCAGCAATGTGCAGATGTAACAGTGGTCACTGCTGTTCTTGCAGGAGTCATGGGGCTGCTCGGGGCTAAAAACCCCTCAGGGCCTGGTGGCCACACCGGTTATGTAGTGATGAGGTTTTGAAATAACTAGTTTCCTCATGTCGGAAGTGGCATGTGAGCATTTCGAAAGTTTTTTCAAACAAAAAAAAGAAAGAATTCCTATGTGACTCACCGCCTTGGTATGTGTGCCCACGTGAGCCACCTTCATGCATAGAGGTGGTGGGCCTGGTCACTTTTACCAGAGTAGGTTTGAAACCTTCTGCCCCTTGAAGTCATCTCCTTGAGCACAAGGATTTCCCAGACTAGGGGTGAAGAAGCTCTCCCAGGCTCAGGCACAGTGTGTGCCATAGAGAATGCTCGCATGTGCTTCTGCTGATTGCCTTTTCCTTAGTGGGTTCCTCCAGTAACCCTCCCTCCCACCCTAGGCTAGATTTCAGGAGGGCCAGCATGAGCCAGCACCTGGAGAAGCCAGGGCAAGACACACGGAGAACTATAGCGGCCACACGGGACCCGCAGGCCCCTGGCACACAGAGGCTTCTTGGGAGCCTCCACTCAACATGGACAGCCAAGCTCCCCCCCCCCAGGTACACAGAGGCACATATATGCAGAAAAATACTTACACAGCCATACATGTACACAAAGACAGACACAGAGAAGTTCTTACATAGGCACACATACATATAGTCATATAATACTCACAGGCATATGCATATGTACATGCACATCCATACACAGAAACACAGACAGACATTTGGACCCATTTGCATACACAGGGTTATACATACACAATCTACACATACACATCCATACATATGCAAACAAATCCATACATGCTCAGCCTTACGATAATGTATACACATGGTTATACATACACAATCTACACATACATATCCACACATATGCAAACAAATCCATACATGCTCAGCCTTATGATAGTGCATACACATGGTTATACATACACAATCTACACATCCACATCCACACATATGCAAACAAATCCATATACATGCTCAGCCTTGTGATAATGCATACACAGGGTTATACATACACAATCTACACATACACATACACATATGCAAACAAATCCATACATGTTCAGCCTTGTGATAATGCATACACAGGGTTATACATACACAATCTACACATACACATCCACACATATGCAAACAAATCCATACATGCTCAGCCTCACGATAGTGCATACAAATGGTTATACATGCACAATCTACACATACACATCCACACATATGCAAACAAATCCATACATGCTCAGCCTTATGATAATGCATGCAGACATATAACATACAATCTATATATGCCCACGTGAATGTTCAGTAGGTGGGGTGGGCCTTGAACTTGGGCAGTGGCTGGTCCATAGGGTGATTGGCCATTGAATCAGCAGGCCCTGGGTGGGGGTTGGTCCTGGTCTGTGGGTTCCTTCCCTGAGCCAGGGAGGCAGGAGGTGATGTTGGAGAAACATTGAGATCCTAAGTTTGGCCTCTGCAGTGCATCAGGGAAACTCACTGAGCCCCCATGATGATGGTGAAGAGCAGAGCAGACATCCCTGTGATCAAGGATGTCAACCCAGAGTGACCAGTAGTAAAATATGAGCTGGTAAAACTATGAATCTTCTAGCCGGGCATGGTGGTGCATGCCTTTAATCCTAACACTTGGGAAGCAGAGGCAGGCAGATCTGTGAATTCAAAGCCAGCCTGGTCTACATAGAGAACTCCAGGCCAGCTGGGACTAAAAGGGAGACCCTGTCTCAAAAAGACCCCCCAAAATTATGAATCTTCTAAGGAAGGAAAAAGAAGGAGACAAATGCAAACATTTGGGAAATTTGGAGAAAAGAGCTAGAGACTTTTAAGGAAGTGAAAATTAAATTTGCTTCATACTTCACAACAGCCAGAATGTGGAGCAATGCATTTATTTTTTTTTTAATTTTCACTTTTTATTGATGCTTGTGTATTTCATACATCATTTTCCAATTCAGTTCAGGCATATTTCCCTTTCCCTTCCTCCCACCCTACCCCACCCCATCCCAGATCATGCATTCTGCCATAACTGTCCTGCATCTTTCTCTCAGTTTTTTTTTTCATTTTTTAACATTAAGTAATAATTTATGAGTACAAGCATCCTTCATGTAAAACCAATTTGCAAGCAGTTGTGCCCAAACCCACACAGTCCATGGGTCCCACCATCCAGCGGGGGGGGGGGTTGTATGTTCAATCAAGTTGATCAAATGAGTGTCCAGACTATATTGCTGTAGTTTCACCTTTCACCCCAATCGCAGCCCTTACATTCTACCCCAAACTCTCTTCTGCAGATTGTTCCCTAGGCTTAGAAAAGGGGCACAGGTGGATGAGAAGCAAAACAGTCTACTTTCTCTGGAGCTGATGTCTTGACAAACTGTCAGCCCATGAAAGGAAACAGCCAGAATTGACCAGAGACCTGGAGCAATGCATTTAAAACACACAAGGGGGACTATGGGCTGAAGATGTCCATGTAGCACACACAGTATGCCTAGGGGACTTTGGAATACAATTCTAGGGGCTGAGGGGCCCCAGGGTTCTACCAGAGGAAGGCCTCTAGGCTGTCAGGAGCCACACAGGACAGTGCGAGCATGGGACTGAGGCTGCTTGACACGAAGATCCATGTGATGTTGCACATCTGTTCCAGGCTGGCCTTGAACTCAAAAAGATCCACCTGCCTCTGCTTCCCAAGTGCTAGGATTAAAGGCATGCACCACCATGCCTGGCTGTTTTTGTTTTTGTTTTTTCTTTTTTGGTCTTTTTGAGACAGGGATATTGCCTGCAAGTAGGTAAGTGCGCCCATGTCATGCAATGCCCTTAGAGGTCAGAAGAGGTTGTCGATCACCTAGAACTAGAGTTATGAACTGTTAGCAAACAACCACTGCTCTTAACTGCTGAGCCATCTCTCCAGCCCCCTGGTGTTTGTTTAGTGTTTAGTTTTTGGAGTTCATTACACATTCTGGATTTCAGTCCCCTCCTGGCTGAATAGCTTGCAAAGATTCTCTCAGAAGGCTGCTGTTTCTTCATTCTGGCATTTGTCTCCTTTGCTGGCCAGAACCTTCACCTATGTGTTGGTAGTGATAATAAACCAAAAACCTTGACTGCTTTAACTGTGGGGAATGACAGAACGCCAACTTGTGATCCTGGTACCAAGGGGAAAGCCCTGAGTCTTTCAGCTCCAATCCTTACCCAGACCATGGGATGAGGAAACAGGTGACAGAGCCTCTCTCTTTATAAGGTGATGTCAAAGAGTAAGCAAAGGAGAAACCCCAAACCAGGAGTCGTTGTTTCCCAAGTCTGATGAGTGAGTGCGGATGGACGCAGGCCCCGTGCTCGCTGGCCTCGTCCAAGTTCACATGGAGGCCTCTGTACACTTGCTGCAGGGGGAGACCTAAGCCTGGCAGAGTTCTTCAGCCAGCTGCCAGTTCACAGGAACACAGAGGACAGACGAGGGGTCAGACTACAGGAGTGTGCAGACGTCAAGGTACACTGTGGGGACAGTCAGTGAAAATGCAGGAAGGGAAGAAGCCTTCGGATTGAAGATGCCACCTGAGGCACATTCTAATGCCTTAAAAGGACAAGATTAAGCTGTACTGTCTAGAGAATAACTGAGTGACAAAACTGGAAAGTTAGATCTATAGTGAGGGGGCCAGCAAGGTGGCTTAGCAGGTAAAGTAAGTTGTTGCCAAGGTTGAGGACCTGACTTTGATTCCAGGGACCCATATGGTGGAAGGAGAAACAACTCCAGTGAGTTCCTCCACAGATGTTCCTTAGCGTGTACATGTTTGTGTGCATACACACACACACACACACACACACACTAAATAATTAAATGTAATTTAAAAGTTAAAAATCTATGGGGCTGGAGAGATAGCCTAGCGGTTAAGAGCACCGACTGCTCTTGCAGAGGACCCGGGTTCGATCCCCAGCACCCACATGGTAGCTAAGAACCGTCTGTAACTCCAATTCCAGGAGAACTCCAGTTCCAGGGGAATCCGAGACCCTCTTCTGACCTCCGTGGAAATGCACGACACGGGTGCACAGACCTACATGCAGACAGTACACTCATACACATACAAAAATAAATTAAATTTAAAAAAAAGTTAAAAAATCTATAATGAGTTGATTTCTGCAAAAGTTGGGACAGTGGTTAGCTAAGTATGGGCAGAGGTACACTAGGGCCCTGGGACCAAGTTCTGGTCTTGGTATGGAACATGGTTAAAAGGAGATTGCTTTATAATAATCTACTAACTGTAGATATGTTTGTGTTTCTCTGTAGCTGTGTTTTATTTCCCATTGTTTTATGTATTTTATGCTTCAGTTTTTGAGATAGGGTCTTGCTCTGATAGCCCTACCTAGCCTGGATTTGCCATATAAGTTGTTGGGCTGGCCCGGAACTTTTGGTGGTTCTTGTGCCTCAACTCTGTAACTCTGTTTTATTTGCCAACACAAATGAGTGATTTGCAAGATGGTAGCTCTCTGCCCCCCCCCCCCATGAGGCCTGTTGCTGTAACTACTGGCAAGAACATCAGAAAACCAGTGGCACGATTGGTGAAAGATGCTGGACGGGGTGGACTCTGCTGGCCTCTGGAGAGGGCAGGGCTCCACGTGGACCAGGGTTGACAACTGATTTGGGGCTGGGTCATTGTTGGTCCCGAGGACTATCCTGTGTGCTATGGGGTATTTAGTACCATCCCTGGCATGGGCCATGTATCTGTCAGTGTACTGCCTGTGGGTAATAATACAAAAATGGCTCCAGCAACTGAAATTATCCTGAGGATAGACCTTCTCCTGATAGGAAACCACAGGTTCAGAAAAACACACAGGCAAGGCAAGACCCAGAGAGACAGCCTTGTCCTTGGGGAGGGTCTCTTCTGCAGGTAGGTGTCCTTCTCTTCTCTGGGTTTTGGGCATGTGAGTGACCGATGTGGCTGTGGCTGTGGCTTGAGTTTCCCACCAAGTCAGTTTCCTGCCCGTCATTTCCCCGGCCATAGGCCTTCCCGTGGGCCCGGCTGCAGTCTACAATGGGTGCTCACTTTCCAGAGAGGCTCATGTTCCAGGCTTCATCTAGAGGCAGGAACACAGGATGATCCCAGAGCCTCTGGTGTCAGAACACATGATCCCTCCCTCTGCAGACGAGGGCCACCCAGGGCTGGGAAGGAAGTGCCTGCCTACAGTCACACGGTGGCAGAAACCACATCCGAACCTCGGCTGCTATGGGGTGGGGCTGGTCTGTGGTCAGCTTCAGGGGACTCACAGTGTCAGTCCCAGCAGGGGCCTCTTCTTCAATATGGGGAAACTGAGGTCCCAGGGATAGTCCTGGCTAGTGATCAGCCATGCTAGAGAAGAACTCAAATGTCTAGACTCCCCACTACAACGGGACTCCGTTTGAAGGAGTCATTACTAAGCACCTCCTCTGTCCTAAAAGTTTTTCCTCCGAGGCTGTCTTTGGACCTTGTGCTACCACACCTGTCCAGGACCTACTTTTGATGTTTTCTGAGTTCTGCTCTCTGTACTGTCTATATCCCATCACCGAGTGCCATAAACCCCAAAGGTAGGATAGAGACAGGGCAGAGAGATGGGTGACTAGTCAGTCTCTCTCCCAGGGAATCAGGGCTGGAGAACAGAGCAGTGGCTGGGCATGAGGACATATGTCGTGCTGGACAGCTGAGGACCCTGTTAACGTCACTGTGACCTTGTTACCGTCACCCATTATTGCCGAAGGAAGTAAGGGATCTCCCATGGTCCAGACCAGGGAGAGCTGTGTGCTTGGGGCCCGTTCTTCCTCTGTGGTCTGGGGTGCTGCCTCTGCAGGAGACGGGCAGGGGAAGGCCAGGTTTCCAGTTCCACTTGGACTTGCCCAGGACTTCCTTCAAAACAAAGATCTCTGATGTTTACAAACAAGTTCTCAAGGCCATCTGGGTTTTCCTAGACTATCTGTAGCACTCCAGTGCCCTGCCAGATTCAACTGCAAGGGTCTGTGGGATGCTGAGGTGAACAGGTCTTAGAATGTTCTGGTACCTCAAGTAAATGACCACACAATCAAAGCATATGGGAAGGGAAGAAGGTTTACTTCTTTTTTTAAATATAATATAGGTTTACTTCTGTGGAAAAGTGTGCCCATGCCAAATCAAGCAGGCAAGCACACCCAGCAGAGGGTACGACTGGATTTTTTTTTTATTCTTTTTTTTTTTTTTTTTTTTTTTTTTTTTCTTTTTGAGACAGGGTTTCCCTTTAGTCCCAGCTGGCCTGGAGCTCACTATGTAGACCAGGTGGACCTTGAACTCACAGAGATCCTCCTGCCTCTGCCTCCCAAGTGCTAGGATTAAAGGCGTTCGGCACCAGGCCCGGCTTATTCCTTTTAAGAAAATTTATTTATTATTTCTATTTTATGTGTATGAGTGTATTGCCTGCATGAGTATAAGTGCACCTGTGTCTCAAATTGCCCGTGGAGGTCAGAGAAGGGCATTGGATTCCCTGGAACTGGAGTTATAGTTGGTTGTTAGCTGTCATGTGGGTGCTGGGAATCAAACCCCAGTCTTCTGCAAGAGCAGATAGTGCTTTTAAGCCATTTCTCCAGCCTTGGATTTTTATTTCTAATGTAAAGGGGTCCTGTGCATCTCTCTGAGTGGCAGATCTTGGCTTCACATTCTTATGCCATTGGCTGACTGAAAATGATGTGGTTGATAAGAAGAATGCAGTTTTCTGCACTGAATGTGACCTTGAGCATATTTTGAGTTCAAGAAGTGATGATCCTGAAGGAGTTTGAATTTCTCAAGCAGCTTTTTCTTTTTTTCTTCTTCTTTTGAGACAGGGTCTCCCTGTAGCCCCAGCTGGCCTGGAACTTACTATAGACCATGGCTGGCCTCAATCTCATAGAGTTCCACCTGCCTTTGCCTCGTGAGTGCTGGGATTAAAGGTGTGTGCCATACCTGGCTTTGTAATTTTTAAAAATGAAGTTTTATCTTATTTAACCCTTTCATAGAAAATACACTACGTTTCTTTTACATTTGCCATACAAGACAGACCTTGGAGGGGCGTGTGAGAAACCCTATCCCCTAATATATATCTCCCCCTTCCGGAGAAGCTGACCAGAGCCTGCCGTGCTATTCTGGAGCCACAGCGGGGTCAGCCGGGTGCTCCCTGGGGAGGGGCCGCCGCAGCCTGCAGGTTCCGCACAAAGAAAGGAAGCATGACTTCACTAGAGGTAAATTGGAGGAGGCTTCCTCTTTTGCTGGCTGGGCCACCTCCAGAAGGTTCTCAAAGCTACAGAAACAAAATGTGTCCTGCTAAGTATGGACCCCTAGGGGCCCGGTGGCTGCTCTGGACGTGCTCCACTGGAGTGGGAGAAAAGACTGAACGTGGGTGTGCAGTGCAGCCTGGGAGGTGAAGGGTCAGGAGGAGTTCAAGGTCATTCTTGGCTACGGAGCAAGTTCAAGGCCAGTCTGGGCTTCTCGAAATCCTGTCACAAATAAACCAAAAACCCACACCAAAACAAACAAAATTCAAGCAAGCAAGCAAGCAAGCAAACAAAGTCTCACACACACACAAAAAGAAAATAAAAAGACTGAAAAACTAGGGAACAAGGTGACAGACAGTGCTAGGGTCCCAGAAGTGGCTGACATCAGCCCTACGCCACCCCAGCTGGAGTACAAATGAGCGAACCGAGTGATGGGGGGGTTAAAGAACAGCTAAGCCCATAGCTCTCTAAAGTAGACTACACTGTGCTTTTCAGGGGCTCCACAGTGTCTGCCCACTGTTGGACGTGTGCTCAGGGTTGCAAAGGAAGCGACCACAACCACTGCAGCTAAAGTACCTTAACAAGCAAAACTTGTGATCAGAGGGTGCATTACTCACAACAGAGAGATGGAGAAGCAAGGACCTGGAATAGGGATGTGACAAACTTTTGTCCTAACTCCTAACGCCCTGTGTCTTTTCCCTCACTGGCTGGGGTCTGACTGCAGTTTTCCCCATTGGCTAAGAATCTGTACAAAGCAAGAAAAGGGGAGTGGGGGGGCAGGACGGCCAAAGAGGGGGAGTACTCAGCCCCCACCCCCCATTCCCAGGCCATCAATTCCTGGAATGCACTAGGACCCTTTTCCTTCTTTCAAAACCAAAAGTTTTTTTTTTTTTTTGTTCTTTTCGAGACAGGGTCCCCCTGTAGCCCCAGCTGTCCTGGAACTCACTCTGTAGACAGGCTGGCCTTGAACTCACAAAGATCCACCTACCTTGGCCTCCCTAGTGCTAGGATTAAAGGCATGCGCCATCACACCCGGCAAAACCAAAAGTTTTATAGGGTGGGTGTTAGGGGAGATGAAAAGATTAGAATCCCTTGTCATAAATCAAGAGTTTTTGTAGGGTAAGGAGGGGGTGATTGGAACATTAGGATTTCTTTTTTTTTAGGATTTCTTATAATGTTTTATAGCGTTTGAAAGAAAACACTAATATTTGATGTTTTTCATACCACTGTCTTGTTGCAGACAGGCTGTCTGTAACAATGTTAAGTTCAGGCTGGAGAGGTGGCTCAGTAGTTAACAGCACTTACTGCACTTCCAGAGGACCCAAGGGCAATTACCAGCAAACACTTAGGGCAGCTCACAACTGCCTGTAAGTCCAGCCCCTGGGAACCCAATACCACTGGCTTCTAGGGGCACCTGCAACTCATGTGCAGACATAGACACAGACACAGACATACAGACACACACACACATACACACACACACACAGACACACACAGACATACACACACACACAGACACACACACACAGACACACACACACAGAGACATACACACACACAGACACACACACAGACACACACGCAAAGTAATTTTAGAATCTAGCTGGTGCTTAGGCCGAGCTTCATATCTGCAAGCACCCTCTCTCTCTCATAGATACCCACAGGCACCTACTGAAATGCTGTCTGGGAATCTGTAGCTAACAGACTTCGTGGTGCTGGGGTTTCTCGCCTGGGGAAGTAAGCTTACATCACAGAGGGCACTGGTGAACATGTGTCCTGCTCCATACCCCCTCCCCGCCTCCTGCTTAAGAATCATGCTTGTGCTGTGAACCCCCCCATCTGCCTCAGTTTCCTCCCTTCGGGACCCTTCCATGCTGTCTCTGGGGGCCTGAACTCTCATTAACCCCCGCCCCCGCGCCCCCGTGCTGTCTATCTGCCAGTCTGTCTGTGAATTCTTCATCTCCAGAAATTCATCTCAATGGCCATTTTTTTTTTTTTTGGTCTTTTTGAGACAGGGTCTCCCTGTAGCCCCAGCTGTCCTGGAACTCACTCTGTAGACCAGGCTGGCCTTGAACTCACAAAGATCCGCCTGCCTCTGCCTCCCAAGTGCTAGGATTAAAAGTGTGCACCACCCTGCCCGGCTCTTTTTTTTTGCAAATGTTACTTTTAATTTATCCATTTTATTTGACTCAGATATCAGTGAGAATTAATGTCAATATGGAATCAATGTTCAAGTGAGTCCTGAGGTAGTTTACCTGCCTTTTCTGATGCTGAGCATAAATCCCGGATTGAGTGCTCATAGACAGGCTGGGGGATTCAAGTTGTATGACTACAGAAGCCATCTCCACCCTCGCCTGTACCCCACAGCTTGAAGCATGGGGGCTTTACCTGGGCCACTCAGTACCTCATGCCCCAAGTCCTATCACTCTGTCTTCCAGAGTCTGTCCTGGTAACTGCTGAATGAATAGATTGTTCCCATTGGGACTTACACTGCAGTAACATGGTGGTAGCGCATTCATTCATTCATTCATTCATTCATTCATTGAAATGATACATTTGAGCATAGACTATGTGCTGGGCCCCTGTCAGAGCATTGGGCACCCCTTTGGGGAGAAATCTGAAGTCAGAGTGCCCACAGGGCTGTGCTCTCCCTCAAGGCTCTGGTGAAAGAGGTTGGCAGTTGTCTGTGTGGGCCTCTCTGCCCAGCCCATAACTTGGTGTCTCTCCTTGGATCCAGCCCAGCCTTTACAGAGCTTTCTTCCCTGTGTCCTCTTCTTCTCTGAGTCACTGAAGTCACCCCCACCATGTCTGGGATGCCTTCATCCCAGGCAATCAAATCCAAGAAGGCCCGACCCTCTGGATTCTGTGGGGTACTACTCTCAGGCTCTGGGGGGGGGGTGTCTCCCAGTGCACCAGGTCTGTCACAAGAACCACCCCCCCAATACATTTCCTGCTTGCCTAGTTTGTGATTGCTCCCTTGAGGACCCAGGTATCTTGTTGGGCCACTTGGAACTATTGTTATTGAAGAGGGATCTTGTGGTGAGGGGCAATGTTGGGGAGAAGGCTTGTTTGGAGGAGAGGGTGGGACTTTTCTTACTATGCTGAGCCCTAGGGGTGAGTGGCTGGGTAGGGTCTTTAAGGAGAGGCCTGGTACCTCAGGAACCCTGTGGGGTCTGGTGACTGACCTGCTGTCCCCACTCTGGGCCAGGGCAGAGATGTGTCTCCCTGATGTGAAGCTGGATTGGGAGAGGCTCAGGTGGGTGACCAGGCAGGACAGAAGCCAGGAAGGCCAGGGCTGTGGGGAATGCTGGGGTGGTGGGCAAGCTGGGAGGACTGCGACAGAGGTCCTGTGAACTTGTCAGCTTGCCCGGTGAGAGTGCGCCAGTGGAGAGGGCAGGCGTGGGAAATGAAGGCATTCCCATCTGAAGTGCCCTCCAGGCAGGGGAGAAGGACCCAGCCCCGTGTCTGGTGACCCTGGAGTGTAATGACAGAGAACAAAGCACAGGACCCTCTTCCTCCAGGTCTAACGCCTCAGAGCCGGGGACAAGCTCCCCAAACGGCGCTCCAGTCTGAACCCACTCTGTGGCAGGCCAGGGCCAGGTTTCAGGCAGTGAAAATGTTTGGGGCCAAATAAAGACTCGGTGGGTTTTAAAGAAACCCACTTTTGCCACTTCCCAGATCATTTGATGGACTTTTCTAAGGAGACTGTCACTGCACTGACCTGTCCCATGCTGCGGAGGAGAGGCCTGGCTCTAGTCCCTGGTTCTACTCGCGCCTCTTTCCTCCTGTCTAAGAGTTCCTAGAGGCAGGAGGAACTGGCTGTGACCCTTCCTTCCTGGTGGCAGTGGCCCAGTGTGGACCTGCTGGGGCATCCACAGGGCCTCCAGGCCTCTGGTCCTCCACTCCTAGGGCCTGGCCTGGTTCTGGGTAGGAGATGAAGAGCGGCGGTGCATATGTGTGTTGTGGTGATGGGTAGCTCAGGTAGGCTCTAACCTAAGCCAGGTTGGCTGCCAGGGAAGTATTTATAGGCTTAGCCCAGCCTCCCTGGGCAGAACTCCCAGCCTCACACTGTTGGGGCCACAGGAAGGCCACACCTTCTTCTCTGGGGTGGTGGCAGGATTTGGCCATAGAAATGTTTAGAAATAGTGTGCCCTGCCCAGCACTGGCCTCCCACTGCTGGATGCTGGGCGCTAAGAATCCTCAGAGATTAACTGCCACCTCACTTCCCTGGGGACTGAGTTTGTACTGCTCCAGGCTTGCAGGGTGGGCTCACTGTCTGTCCTCCCAGGGGCGCCCTCTGAGTTCCTGAGTTCCCCCTCTGCTCCTTTAAACTGGGCGCTGTACTCTTGACCCAGCCGAAGTCCTGCCCTGGGGCATATACAGACCCGGAGGCCTGGCCCCCCTGACATTGCAGTCAATGTCCACCTTGTGTAGGGCGGCACAGCAGGCACACAGGGGTTTACAGCCTACTGTGAGTGAATCAGAGGAAGCCTTTGAACTTGTACCAGGCCTGGTGGGGTTAGGTTGCAAGATGGTCTCTTCCAGCAACAACACATTCCACTGAGGGAGGTTCTGTTACTGCCAAGCACATTTTAGAGTCACCTGCATAGGGAATGTTGCAGCTGGGTGAGGCAGGGACCCTCCCACGATGGTGGTGTGGGAGGAGCCGATGGTTCTGGGCTTTCAGGGAATTGGTGTCAGGGGGATAGTGGCCCTGGGCTTTCCAGGGTGCACATTCCTGCTCCTAGTATACAGATGTTGCCCTTGACTACGTGACTGACCTGACTGAGCCTCAGGTGACCTAACTGTGAAAAGGGGCAACACTTTCTCAAAGGGGAGTGGAGAGGTTCCATAAGG
>VZQC01008130.1:1890132-1931636 GCA_009823505.1 Rhizomys pruinosus
ATCCAACACCCTCTTTTGACCTCCGTGCCATTGCACGACACGGGTGCACAAACCTACATGCAGACAATACATTCATACATATATGAAAATTAAAAAGAAATTTAAAAAAAGAGTACAGGTCTGAGAGCAATCTGGAAGAACAAGTTCTCAGAACAGATTGAGCCTGCTCTTAGTTTTAATGGACCCTAAGAGTCAGGAAGACTTTGTTTGGGCATCACTGTAGTGTGGCATGGTACCAGGACATTGACTTTTACAGAGCTTGAACCATCGATGGGGTCTTAGAGCCTGTGGACATAGCATAGCCACACTGCTGCAGATTCGTGTTTGGAGAAACAGTCTCTGTAGCCCAGGCTGACCTTGTTACTGTTTTCTGATCTACCTCCCAAGTCCAGGGGTCCAGGAGTCACCACTCTGCCCAGCCCCCACAAGGCTAGGCATTTTATTGCATGTAAGCACTCTACTAAACTGAGCTTCATCCACAGTCCACATCAGTGCAGATTCTATCTCCAAGTTCATTCCCACTGCATGCTTGATTCACTGGGCTCAAGGGAGCCAGGCAGAGAGTGTGCCCTCAAGGACTGCTGAGGGCCCTGCTTCTTTCTTGGGCAGGAGGGAAGAACTGACATTGTGCCTTTGCACACATTGCCGTGCAGCATCAGGGCTATGGGGACAGCCCAGCTGGCGGCCCTCAGCAGCTTGGGGTGGGAATGAAAGCACCATTGGCCTCTTGTAAGATGCATGAATTGCTGAGCTTGGAGCCTCTGCCCTTTCCATGTGACTAGGGCACTAACTGTTGATCAACATGTGGCTACCTGTTACTAATTTTTGTAAATATTTCTTGTGCAGGGCGTGGTGGCCCATGCCTTTAATCCTAGCACTTGGGAGGCAGAGGCAGGTGGATCTTCGTGAATTCAAGGCCAGCCTGGTCTACAGAGTGAGCTCCAGACCAGCTGGGGCTACAGGGAGACCCTGTCTCAAAAAGACAAAAAAAAAAAAAAAAAAAAAAAAAAAAATTAAAAAAAGGAAGTGTCTTATCTGCTGAGCCATCTTGCCACCCCTAAAGTTTAACTTTAGAAAAAAATTACTTATTTTTATGTATATGTGTGTGTGCCTGAGTTTATGTATGTGCACAGCATGTGTGTAGATGCCAGAGGAGGCCAGTAGAGGGCATCAGATCCCCAGGAACTGGAGTTTCAGGGGGTTGTGAGCTGCCTGATGTGGGTGCTAGGAAACCAAACCTTGGTTCTTTGCAAGAGTAACAAGTGCTTTTAACCTCGGAGCCATCTCTCTAGCCTTAATTTTTTTTTTCTTGGTCTTTTCGAGATAGGGTGTCCCTGTAGTTCCAGCTGTCCTGGAACTCGCTCTGTAGACCAGGCTTGCCTTGAACTCACAAAAATCCACCTGCCTCTGCCTCCCGAGTGCTAGGATTAAAGGCATGCGCCACCAGGCCCGACATCCAGCCTCAATTTTAATTTTGAATGTAGGTATGAGAACTACCTGGTTTGTGAAGGCAGTTATAATAATGTGGTCATGTCTCACCCTTTGCACGGGGCTCTTCCTCAGCTTGTGGCAAATTCACATTTTCTAGCACTTTGCAAAGTGAGCACTGTCTGTCTTTACAGATAAGGAAACTGAGGCTCAGTGAGGTTGGGGACACCCAGTGAGGGCAGGGCCAGTCTGCAGTTCCAGCACCTGTGTCCTGGGGAAAGAGAACCCTTGCCACTTGGGGCAACTTTGGGCTGCTTGCTCTGCCTCCTCCTGCTGCAACACTCAAGGCTCAGACAAAAACTGCCTGCTCTTTCAGTTCTTTGGGGAGATGAAATACATTTCTCTAGTGGAGAGCATGGGAGTCCTGCACATCCGTCCTGGGCTCTGCTGTCATTGTCGCTGTGTTCTTTTCTCCTCCCATAGCCACATCAGGTCCTCAGTAATCATGGACATGTGTACTTGAACACATCATGGCCTCATCATCAGCATCACATCCCACTCATAGAAGCAAACAAGGTGAGCTGTGCCCTGAACTATCAGGAGCTTATGAGAAATGGTGGCCTCCAGGGCCATGGCTGTATTGATAGTAAAGGACTTCTCTGCCATTCCTTGATGGATACTCGGGTACTTCTTGGGAACACACTGCTGTGAGCACAGGTGCACAGATAACTACTCTGGTCCCCAACTTTGGGTTCTTTGATGATTTACCTACAAGTGGGGTGGCCGGGTCACACAGTGGTTCTATGTTTAGTGGCTTGAGGGACTGCTGCCCTATTTCCATACTGGTGGCATAATTTAACGTGCTCATCGAATAGTGCTCAAGGGTTCCAATTCCTTCAAAAAATTTTTTTTCCTCTAGTCAACCAATGGCTGTGAAGTGTTGCCTCACTGAGGATCTGATTTGCACCTTCCGTGTGATCAGTGCTACTCAGCACATCTTTCCACCTGCTTATTGTGTACCTTCCTTGTTTGAGATAGGGTAAGAATGACCTTGAATTCTCAGCAATACCTGAGCATACCCAGTGTGGGATTATTATATATCTTTTAATGCATCTATCTGCTTTGGAGAAACATCTGTTCAGGTCCTGGACCCATTTTTTTTTTTTTTGAGGGATTTCTTACCTGTGTAGCCAAGCTCAAGACCTGTTGTACCAACTCCTGAGTCTCTGATGGCTTCTTGAGAAACAGCTTCACTATGGCAGTGAGCAGAGTNAAACACAATAGTGTTCCAGAAATAGACCCAACTCTTGGCTTGGCCTTTTTCTGATAAAATATTTCATATTTACAAAGAACACTTTAAACACTATGCTATGAACACCCTGCTCCACCCACTGAAGGGACAGAATCTGTGGAGACCGCTCTGGCCACACTCCCCAGGGCTCTGACACCCTGAACTGGGTGTTGCTCATGTATTTGGTCTTCCTGCTTTCATACTTCAGCATGCCTTGTCTCTTCCTGGGCTTGACTAAGTGGCACTGTAGTGCTTTCCTGTGACTTTGCTTTTGCTGGGATGAGGTTGTGGAATCCAGCCTGCCTCTTCAAGGCACAGGGACAACACAGATTTTCACTTTATTCATTCGTGTCCTGCCGTGGTGCACCCATTCCTGAACATCATGCAAAGCTAGGTGCCATTAGGAACTGATGTGTGGGAATGCTTTATGGTACAAATAGAATCATATCTAACCTTGTAACCAAAGTCAATCTAAATTTTGAGATCTTTTAACACTATCTCAGCTTGTTGATAACGTAAACAGCTTACTAGACCTTCAGCTCTTCATGTAACTAAACATGAAGCTTTAATCCCTCATGACTTTCCTTGCCCTTGACCCAGAATAATGTATGTATGTATGTATGTTGTGAAAATATCATGGCTGGACAAGAGTGAAATATTATTGAAAGCAACAATGATCCTCTTTATGTGCAAACAACAGGTGGGATTAGATTAAAAAGCACCGTTGTGTTGTTGTATCCTGTTCTGGTCAGTTGGGGTTAGGGAAAGTCCTTCTTTGCATGACTTTAATCCGAGTACTTGTGAGATCCAGGGTAGCTCAGTCTACATAGTGAGTTCCCAGGCAGCTGGGGTACAGGGGACCCTGTCTCAAAAAAAAAAAAAAAAGACAAGTTCCACTTTTCCTTTTCATTTCATGCTAGATGCACTGTTTCAATAAATAGAGAGCAAGTCCTTTGTTCAGAGTACAGGTTCTTGGGCTGGAGACATTGCCTAGCAGTTAAGAGTGTCGACTGCTCTTGCAGAGGACCTGGGTTCAATCCCCAGCACCTGCATGGCGGCTTAAAAGTTGTCTTTAACTCCAGTTCCTGGGGAATCCAACACCTCTTTTGCCTCCGTGCATTGCACGACACGGGTGCACAAACCTACATGCACAGACAATCATTCATACATATATGAAAATAAAATAAATTTAAAAAAAGAGTACAGGTCTGAGAGCCATCTGAAGAAACAAGTTCTCAGAACAGATTGAGCCTCCTCTTAGTTTTAATGACCCTAAGAGTCAGAAGACTTTGTTGGGCATCACTGTAGTGTGCATGGTACCAGGACATTGACTTTACAGAGCTTGAACCATCGATGGGGTCTTAGACCTGTGGACATAGCTTCGCCACACTGCTGCAGATTGTGTTTGGGAGGAAACAGTCTCTGTAGACCAGGCTGACCTTGTTACTGTTTTCTGATCTACCTCCCAAGTCCAGGGGTCCAGGAGTCACCACTCTGCCCAGCCCCCACAAGGCTAGGCATTTTATTGCATGTAAGCACTCTACTAAACTGAGCTTCATCCACAGTCCACATCAGTGCAGATTCTATCTCCAAGTTCATTCCCACTTGCATGCTTGATTCACTGGGCTCAAGGGAGCCAGGCAGAGAGTGTGCCCTCAAGGACTGCTGAGGGCCCTGCTTCTTTCTTGGGCAGGAGGGAAGAACTGACATTGTGCCTTTGCACACATTGCCGTGCAGCATCAGGGCTATGGGGACAGCCCAGCTGGCGGCCCTCAGCAGCTTGGGGTGGGAATGAAAGCACCATTGGCCTCTTGTAAGACTCGTGAAGTGCTGAGCTTGGAGCCTCTGCCCTTTCCATGTGACTAGGGCACTAACTGTTGATCAACATGTGGCTACCTGTTACTAATTTTTGTAAATATTTCTTGTGCAGGGCGTGGTGGGCCCATGCCTTTAATCCTAGACTTGGGAGGCAGAGGCAGGTGGATCTCGTGAATTCAAGGCCAGCCTGGTCTACAGAGTGAGCTCCAGACCAGCTGGGGCTACAGGGAGACCCTGTCTCAAAAAAGACAAAAAAAAAAAAAAAAAATTAAAAAAAAGGAAGTGTCTTATCTGCTGAGCCCTCTTGCCACCCCTAAAGTTTAACTTTAGAAAAAAATCTTATTTTTTGTATATGTGTGTGTGCCTGAGTTTATGTATGTGCACAGCAGTGTGTAGATGCCAGAGGGGCCAGTAGTAGAGCACTCAGATCCCCGGGAACTGGAGTTTCAGGGGGTTGTGAGCTGCCTGATGTGGGTGCCTGAAGGAAACCAACTGGTTCTTTGCAAGAGTAACAAGTGCTTTTAACCTCGGAGCCATCTCTCTAGCTTAATTTTTTTTTTCTTGGTCTTTTCGAGATAGGGTGTCCCTGTAGTTCCAGCTGTTCCTGGAACTCGCTCTGTAGACCAGGCTTGCCTTGAACTCACAAAAATCCACCTGCCTCTGCCTCCCGAGTGCTAGGATAAAGGCATGCGCCACCAGGCCCGACATCCAGCCTCAATTTTAATTTTGAATGTAGGTATGAGAACTACCTGGTTTGTGAAGGCAGTTATAATAATGTGGTCATGTCTCACCCTTTGCACGGGGCTCTTCCTCAGCTTGTGGCAAATTCAAATTTTCTAGCACTTTGCAAAGTGAGCACTGTCTGTCTTTACAGATAAGGAAACTGAGGCCTCATGAGGTTGGGGAACCCAGTGAGGGCAGGGCCAGTCTGCAGTTCCAGCACCTGTGTCCTGGGGAAAGAGAACCTTGCCACTTGGGGCAACTTTGGGCTGCTTGCTCTGCCTCCTCCTGCTGCAACACTCAAGGCTCAGACAAAAACTGCCTGCTCTTTCATTCTTTGGGGAGATGAAATACATTCTCTAGTGGAGAGCATGGGAGTCCTGCACATCCGTCCTGGGCTCTGCTGTCATTGTCGCTGTGTTCTTTTCTCCTCCCATAGCCACATCAGGTCCTCAGTAATCATGGACATGTGTACTTGAACACATCATGGCCTCATCATCAGCATCACATCCCACTCATAGAAGCAAACAAGGCGAGCTGTGCCCTGAACTATCAGGAGCTTATGAGAAATGGTGGCCTCCAGGGCCATGGCTGTATTGATAGTAAAGGACTTCTCTGCCATTCCTTGATGGATACTCGGGTACTTCTTGGGAACACACTGCTGTGAGCACAGGTGCACAGATAACTACTCTGGTCCCCAACTTTGGGTTCTTTGATGATTTACCTACAAGTGGGGTGGCCGGGTCACACAGTGGTTCTATGTTTAGATGGCTTGAGGGACTGCTGCCCTATTTCCATACTGGTGGCATAATTTAACGTGCTCATCGAATAGTGCTCAAGGGTTCCAATTCCTTCAAAAAATTTTTTTTCCTCTAGTCAACCAATGGCTGTGAAGTGTTGCCTCACTGAGGATCTGATTTGCACCTTCCGTGTGATCAGTGCTACTCAGCACATCTTTCCACCTGCTTATTGTGTACCTTCCTTGTTTGAGATAGGGTAGAATGACCTTGAATTCTCAGCAATACCTGAGCATACCCGTGTGGGATTATTATATATCTTTTAATGCATCTATCTGCTTTGGAGAAACATCTGTTCAGGTCCTGGACCCATTTTTTTTTTTTTTTTTTTGAGGTTTTGATTTGAATTTCTTTTTTTTTTTTTTTAATTTTTATTTATTTCGGTATATGTGTATGAACTGTACTGTCTGCATGCAGGTGTGTGCACCCGTGTCGTTGGCAAATCTCCGCGGATGCACCTGTGTCGTGCAATGCCGCGGAGGTCAGAAAAGGGTCTCGGATTCCCCTGGAACTGGAGTTCTCCTGGAATTGGAGTTTCAGACAGTTCTCGGCCGCCATGTGGGTGCTGGGGATCGAACCCGGGTCCTCTGTAAGAGCGGTCGGTGCTCTTAACTGCTAGGCCATCTCTCCAGCCCCCGAGTTTGAATTCTTTAGTATTTCTTTGTTTATATTTTATTTATTATTTTTATTTTATGTGTAGGAGTGTATTGGCTGCATATATGTAAGTGCGCCGTGTCCCACAACACCAGCAGAGGTCAGAAGAAGGCATCAGATCCCCTGGAACTGGAGTTATGGATGGTTGTTAGCCATCATGTTGGTGCTGGGAACTGAACCCAGGTCCTCTGCAAGAGCAGCCAATGCTCTTAACCACTGAGTCATCTCTCCAGCGTAAGAGTTCTTTATATATTCTGAATGTGAATACCTTATCAAATATATTCTCAGCAGTGAAGGAACAGACACAGCTCCACGGTGCTACCCTCGGCAGCCTGAGGAGGTCCTATAGACTTTTGGGGCTTCACGTCAGGTCAAACTGGGACTTGTGGAGTTTGACGCTGAAAAGAATTTCAGCACTAGCCAGTTTATGATGAAGTAGAGTTGGGGATTTTATTAAAGTTAGTTTAATACAGGCATAAGCACAGGGGTTAAGAGAGACACACTCAGAATGAAAAGTATGGGACACCTGCCAGCATGTGTGTGGGTTTCTCAAAGAGTAAGAGAAGCAAGGTGTACCCGTGTGGGCCCAGGCTCCTCGAGGGAGACCCCAGTTAGCTGTCTTGGCATTAGCCATTGTACCATTTCAAGTCATGTCACTGAAGGTAGCTAAGAATTTAAGAATTTCTCCTTTCTCTGTCTTTTTTAAAAATTTTATTTATTTTGTATATGTGTTTGAATGTACTTTCTGCATGTAGGTTTGTGCACCCATGTTGTGCAATGCTGCGGAGGTCAGAAGAGGGTATCGGATTCCCCTGGAACTGGAGTTCTCCTGGAATTGGAGTTTCAGATGGTTCTCGGCCGCCATGTGGGTGCTGGGGATCGAACCCGGGTCCTCTGCAAGAGCAGTTGGAGCTCTTAACCGCTAGGCCATCTCTCCAGCCCCCCCCCCCGTCTTTTTAAGTGAGGTGGCTGAGAGGCCTTGGGTGGGATTATGATCTGATAAGGTGAGACCTGGAACCACTAGGTTTGCACAGGGGCTTAGTACTCGACCTTTCCTTGTAAATCAAGTTGGATGAGATTCCTAGAAAATTGCAGAGAATTGTAGCTGGGAAAGGAGAAGGGCCTTAAGTCCTTGTTAATTGTGACTTCCTGCTTCTCTTGGTGAGGGGCTCCTTCGCCTTCCCATGTCCAGGTTCCCCTGCTTCTATCTTTGGAATGATTTCACATATTGACTCCCACTTGGTGAATGACCTTTGCACTCTTGGGATCATTCTTCGTTTTGATTGTTAATAATTTTTTTCTTTTCCCAGTGCTGTTTTATTTCAAAGATTTCTTTATTTTCATGAGTACTCTGCCTGCATGTATGTAAGTACACCACATGTGTGCAATGTCCATGGAGGTTAGAAGAGGGCATCGGATCTCCTGGAACTGGAGTTACAGATGTTGGTGAGTTCCTGTGTGGGTGCTAAAAACTGGATCTGAGTCCTCCTCAAGAGCAGCAAGTGCTCTTAACCACAGGGCTGGTCATCTCTCCAGCCCCCAGTGTTAGGATTTTTTTTTTTTCTTTTTCAGACCTGTCTGAACCCTGTAACCCCAGCTGGCTAGGGACTTGCTATGTAGACCAGGCTGGCCTCGAACTCACAGAGATCCTCCTGCCTCTGCCTCTGGAGTGTGGGATTAAAGACGTATACCACCATGCGGGGTCTACTTGTAGCCTCCACTGGCCTGGAACTTGCTATATGTAGACCAGGCTGGCCTTGATCTCACAGAGTTCTGCCTGCTTCTGCCTCCTGAGTGCTGGGATTAAAGGTGTGTGCCACCAGGTCTGGCTGTGCTAGGATTTTTAACCCAGGGCTTTCTATAAGCTAGGCAAACTCTCTACCAAGGGAGCTATATCCCTAGCCCGAGTTTTATTTTTATTGCCTGTGTTTCTGGCATATATCCAAGAAATCATTGCTAAATCCCAAATCTGGAAGCCTCTCCACCCTTCTTTCCCCGCAGTGTGATAACTGGGGACAACCAATCTCCTCTTCCCTGGTGAGCAGCAAGATCTTAGCATGGTGTGGATAGTTCCCTTGTGGCTGAGTCCTGATGTCATCCTTTTGTTGTGTTCTAGATTGAATTTATGTCATCTTTGGGGTGGGTCATGAAAGATGACAGGCTTCGGGTGTGAACTCAGCCTCGCTGGGCTTCATAAAGGCTTCGGGTGTGAACTGGGCCTCGCTGGGTTTCATAAAGGCTTCGGGTGTGAACTGGGCCTCGCTGGGCTTCATAAAGGCTTCGGGTGTGAACTGGGCCTCGCTGGGCTTCATAAAGGCTTCGGGTGTGAACTGGGCCTCGCTGGGCTTCATAAAGGCTTCGGGTGTGAACTGGGCCTCGCTGGGCTTCATAAAGGTTTCGGGTGTGAACTCGTCCTCGCTGGGCTTCATAAAGGCCTTCGTGGCCTTGATTCCTGGCCTGCATCTTTTTTTCCTTTTGCTTTTTTGAGACAGGGTTTCATGTAGCCCAGGCTGGCTTTGAACTTGCTTGAACTTGCTGAGGATGACCTTCAACTTCCTGCTTCTACTGCTTCAGTGCTGGGGTTACAGGTCTGGGTCACCACCGTCTGACTGCCTTCATCCTGCATGTCCCTTAGGACCTTGGGCTCTACCTCCTTAAGAGCTTCATCTCTTTGTTACTGGAGTTTCTTAATGCCACTTCTGGGTCATCTTCAGGGCTGGTTGTGCAGTGTGGTTCTGAGATGTGGCGACATCTGCACTGTAACCTGTGGCTCCAGAAGGGGACTCTTGTTTTGTGGTGCTGGTACATGCTAGGAAAGGGCTCTCTCACTCAGTCACAACGATAGCCCAGAGTGGGGCTTTTTGTGGGCACTTGGAAAGCACCTGCTGTGTGGGTCGTGAGGGACTTTTTTAATTTCAGGAGCTTGCTATGCTGTTCAAGGTAAGTCTGGAACTCAGGATCCTGTGCCTCTGCTTTCAAATTGTTACAGGTGTGAATCATGACTCCTAGATTGCCGTGGGGACTTACTAAAGAGCAGAGCCAGGAGACCATGTGGCCTGATTCTTTGGCACAGGATGAAGGAGACCTTGGACCCTGGCCTCCAGTTTCCTACCCCAGCCTGGAGCTCCCCTCCTCAAATCCTTCCCTCCCTTGGAGGAAACAGGACAGACATCAGATTTGCTGTCCCCTGAGCCTTACAGGTTCTCCATCAAAAGAATTGCCAAGTGAATCCTTATCCCCAACCCCACAGGTTTCTACAAACAGGAAGCAGGGGTTCAGGACTGTTGGCCCTGCCTGTTACACATACCCAGCTGACATGCAAGAGTCAGATTCCAGCCAGGGCCAGGCAAATCCAAGACTCTGACTCCTTCCAGAATTGCTCAGGCTTTGTGATGGGTCCCTTCGAGCCTCTCCTGGGGATTGCCAGATGAGGATTCAGGGCCTCTGCCCTGTGGAGGTGTCTGAAACAAGGACACGGTGGGATGAGCCCATGTATTAGTCCACCAAGAGTTGAATTCGGTGACATTTAACTACTTGTCTTGGGTTCATGGACACAGATGAGAGCCACAGAGGTCAGGCAGCCTCCAGGGTGTCTAGGCTACTTCTGAGTCAGGCTGGGGTCACCCCACCAGGCTCAAGCCAGGACTGAGGAATTCCTGCGCCTTGACCTGCAGCCATCCCACTCTGGAAGTTACAGTTCCTTCCCTCTAGGCTGATAGAGGATTTGACATTATTATTAGGCATTCCTGTGTTGTGTTTTTTTTTACTTTATTTTTTTATGTGTATGAGTGCACTGTCTGCATGCAGGTTTGTGCACCTATGTCGTGCAATGCCGCGGAGGACAGAAGAGGGTGTTGGATTCCCCTGGAACTGGAGTTCTCCTGGAATTGGAGTTACAGACTGTTCTCAGCCGCCATGTGGGTGCTGGGGATCGAACCCGGGTCCTCTGCAAGAGCGCTCGGCGCTCTTAACCGCTAGGCCATTTCTCCAGCCCCAACCCTGGAAGAGCTCAGGGTCAGGCGGGATCAGACCAGGCCTGGAGCTACCAGAAGAGCCCTGTAGGGCTGGGGCTCTGACCGGACGTCCCAAGGATCCTCCAGCAGAGCCCACCGCGCTTGGGTTTCCTGCAGAATCCAACCCAGGCTCCTGCTGGGCGCGGCCGCCTGCGGTTAAACGCAGTAATCATCCAGGAATGGGCTTCACTCCCCTTCCCGCCTGGTCTCCCGGCCGTCCACGTGGCCACGCCACTGCCCGGGCGCAGGATAGCTTTCCGGAGGTGGCCCAGAGCCAGGCCTTTGTCCCTCACGCTGTCCAGGGTTGGCCAGGGAAGCGCCTAGGGGTCTGGATGACGTGGCCCGCCCCTGGGGACCCCGCCCATTCCTTCCTCAGCTTCCTCAGCTTCTCGGGGGAGGAGGCGGGCCCTGCGGGGGTAGCTCGCCCAACTCGCGCACGCGCTAGGCCCCAGGGCTGGCTGGGAAACGACCGCGGAGCAGAGGCCAAGCCAAGGCAGGCTCCGTCCTCTGCAGCAGGCCCCGCCTCCGCCAATCCCAGAACTGGCGGGTTCTCTCTACCCGGCCCCGCCCACCGCAGTCTAGTCAGCTGGCGCCCTGCCAAGCCACGCCCCAAATATTAAATCAGACCCCGCCCCAAGCCCGGCTCCGCGGCTGGCGCTCGCTGGCAGCCTGCTGGAGGAGGCGCGGAGACTTAGGCCGGCTTCCGCGGGACCCGGGGGCGGTACGCTGAGGCGCGCGGTTGGGGCCGCGGTCGGAGCGGGGTCGGAGCCGGGGTCCGGGCCCGGGCAGCCATGGCGGACACCACGGCGCAGCACCGGTCGCTGCCCTCCGGACTGCTGGAGCTGTGCGTGCTGCTGGGTGCCCCCCAGGACAGCCTTCGCGGCCTCCAGCAGGTAAGGGGCGGCGGGGAAACTGAGGCGGGGGATGGGCTAGAGCCGGGTGCAGCCCGGGCGCATCGCCACCGAGGCCCGGGACCCTCCGCCACACACCCGGCCGCGCGCAGGCCCGAACGCCGTTGCAGAGCCGCGCGCCAGCTGCGCCCCGGCCCCCGCCAAGATCATGTCACCCGGCCACGCAGGTCGGGCCCCTCTTCCTCCCTGGGGACGCTCTGGCCGCGGTCTGGCTGCACTTGACCTAGTGATTAGGTGCTGCGGATGGTCGTGCAAGCGTGTCTCCGAGCCCTCTGGATGCCATCTGGGGCGAGATGCTGACCCCGGGGACCCCCAGTTCATGGCCAGCTGGGCCGAAGCCTCTTGGATCAGCCGACAAGCTGATCCCCTTCACTGCACAAAGCTGTCTCCCGAGGGTGGGGTCGGCACAGAATAGTGAGGTTTCGGGTTTTAGGATCAGCCACCAGCTTTGAATATTCTGCATTTAGTCGCGCCCAGCCGCCCAGCCATTCTCCCTTGTCTGCCCTTTCCCTCTCTGTCTGCGCCCCAGCATCCAAAGGCGCATTCATCGCCCTGGCTCGGCTGTGCGCCTCCGGAAAATCTCATTCTCCTGATTTCTTTCCTGTATTTTCACTTTTTTCTTAATTCTGGAGCCCGAGTTTTCTTTTGACCCGGCATGTTTGTGAGCTTCATTTTCTGTAGATATTTCCCAGTATCTGGTCAGGTATCACAACAAACCCTCATGACAACACTGGAAGGCAGGCAGAGGCGTGGGTATTGATGATGGCTGACTACCCTGGGAGGCAGAATGAATGTCACTAAGCAAAGGTCAATGTTAGTAAAAGTAAGGAAGGGGTTTCTACCACAGGCGGGTGGGACCATCAGCCTCTGTGAAAGTGCGTTCGCTGTAGCTCCCCCCTGAACTCCATCCCTGGAGTGCCCTTGCCCTCTCTAGAGCTCCTTGATGGAGCTGTGTGTCTCTCTGCCTCTAACTTGCCTTCTTTTTCTTAGAATAGGAAATGACCTGGTTTCACTTGTGGTCTTCTGGGCAGCTTGTCATTGTTGCTTCCTGGGTGTTGCTGCTTCTTGCCTGCCAGCTGTGAGGCTGTGTGAGGTGTGTGAGAGCTGTGGTAGTCACAGTGGTACTTTCCAGAATGATGCAGGCAGCAGCATCCTCCTAGATCAAGTGAGAGGGCAGTTCCCCTTTAGTTATTCTGGTTTTTTTTTGGGGGGGGGTGGAAGGGGAACAGATCTCCTGTAGCCCTAGCTGGCCTGGATATGTAGACCAGGCTGGCCTTGATCTCACAGAAATCCATCTGTCTCTGCCTCCTGAGTGCTGGGACTAAAAGTGTGTACCACCACATTCTGCTTCCAAGGCTTTTAAAATAATTTTTAAAATATTTATTATTTTTATTTTCATGTATGAGTGTTATGCCTACATGTATGTAAGTTCACCTGTGTCATTTGATGCCCAAGCAGGTCAGAAGAGGGCATCAGATTCCTCTGGAACTGGAGTTATGGATGTTTGTTAGCTGCCATATGAGTGCTGGGAATTGAACTCCGGTCCTCTGCAAGGGCTCTTGACTGCTGAACCATCTCCTGAACCTCCAAATAATTTTTTATTTTACTTTTATAAATTAGCATTTAACAGGTCATAGTGGCGTGCTCCCAATTCCAACCCTTGGGAGGCAGAGGCAGCAGGATTGCTGTGAGTTTGAAGTCAGCCTAGGATACAAAGTGAATTCTATCTTGGGCTACAGAGTAAGATTCTGTCTACAGAAACAACACAAAATAAATAAAAAGGACTTCAGGGCATGGTGGTTGAAACCTGTAATGCTAGCACTTGGAAGGTGGAGGCAGGAGGGTCGAGGACAGCCTTGGTGACATAGTAAGTTCACAAGGCAGCCTGGGCTACTTGAGACCCTGTCTCAGAAACATTACCATTCATGTGTGATCCAAGTAGTCCTGTTTAGTGACACGTGAAAAGAAGGGCAGAGTATAAGCATCCAGTTTAAGGTGCAGGGACATTTCTTTTTTTTTAATTTATTTTAATTTTATTTCTGTATGTGTATGAATGTACTGACTGCATGCAGGTTTGTGCACCTGTGTCGCGCAATGCCGCGGAGGTCAGAAGAGGGTGTCGGATTCCCCTGGAACTGGAGTTCTCCTGGAATTGGAGTTTCAGATGGTTTTCGGCAGCCATGTGGGTGCTGGGGATCGAACCCTGGTCCTCTGTAAGAGCGGTTGGTGCTCTTAACCGCTAGGTCATCTCTCCAGCCCTGGGAAATTTCTTAAGTAGAGAGGTCCCAACTTGTTTTTATTTCTTGGATGGGGGTGGGGCCACTTCATTTTGTTGGGAATGGTGAGAAGCAGTCCTGAGCTGGTCAGTCCCTTCGTGAATCACTGTGGTTAATTGCACTTTCCCCCACCCCTTGGCTAGGACAGATCTCGCATTGGTTGCTGGGATATAAGGGGCTCCACTATCAGTGCTCACGGTGCCTTAAGTGTGGAGAGATGCTTTCCTGGTCCCAGTGGAGACCTTTGGACTTTTGGTTCTGTAGGCACCACTGACCAACAGAACTTCCTGGGTTCTCCAGGAGAACTCCAGGTTCTCCATCTGAACTGTCTAATACTGTGGCCACTGGCTACATGTGGTTACTGAATCCTGGAGATGTGGCTAGTGTACTGAGGGTCTGTTACATTTAATTTTGTTTTTACTAATTTAGCGTTCGGTGGCCACCAGTTGTGACTGAGTTGGATAGCACAGCCACAGAGCATTAAAAAAACAACAACAAAAAAAATGGGGGCTGGTGAGATGGCTCAGTGGTTAAGAGCACTGGTTGCTCTTCCAGAAGACCCAGTTTCAATTTTCAGCACCACATGGTGGCTAACAAGTGTCTTGAACTCCAGTTCCAGGGGATTCGACATCTTCAGACCTCCTTGTGTACTGCATGCATGTAGTGCTCCTACATACATGCAGACAAAACACTTGTGCACATAAAATAAAATTAAAAACTTTTTTTGGTCTTTTTGAGACAGGGTCTCCCTGTAGGCCCAGCTGTCCTTATAAAATAAAAATTTTAAGAATCTACGAATTTCCATTTTATTTCACTAGTGACATCCAGTCCACTAGTGAGGAGCAATGCTGTGTAACAAAACTTAGAAATAACCCTTTGATTCAGTGAGCTAGGCTGCTGTTGGTTTTACTTTTTAATTAGCTTATTTAAAATGATGGCCTTTGGCCGGGCGTGGTAGCTCATGCCTTTAATCCTAGCACTTGGGAGGCAGAGGCAGGTGGATCTCTGTAAGTTCAAGGCCAGCCTGGTCTACAGAGTGAGTTCCAGGACAGCCAGAGCTACAGGGAGACCCTGTCTCAAAAAAAAAAAAAAAAAAAAAAAAGTAAAAATGATGGCCTTTGAGTAGAGAGATGCAGGAAATAACTCTCAGTGTTTGGTGTCCAGCTTGGGCTGGCATAAGTTAGGCCCAGTGTTGGTGTAGTCTATGGCACTGACATGTCTTCTTAGCCTGGCAGTGAGGGCGGCTGTAACGTTCCACCTTGTAGGAGTTGCATGTGTGTAATGGTTTCAGTGACACCATTCTTGCAGCTTTGTTGTTTCAGTATGGGAAGATATTCACAGCAACCCAGATGTCTTCCATCTTGGGTAATTTTATATAGCTGTGAACACAGCTGACTAGCCCCACAGGAGAGTTAAACAGCAAGGTGACTGGATGACTGCATTATGGGAAAATAGCCCAAGTTTACAGATGTGGAAAGAATGGGAGGAAGTATCCCGAAGAAGTGTTACCTCTGAGTCTAGACCCAAGGAGAAAGCTTTCCTACTTGAGTGTTTCCTTTAGTGGTGTCCACTGCTGTCTACTGAAGAGCAAGACTGTGTTTTTAACCCAGTCAGAAAGACCGAAGCAGTTTCCCTGTGAAAAGTTGCTTGTGACTGACAGACAAGAGGGGGGTGAATGACAGGAGGTGTTGGCTTTGGTGTGATGACACAGTATGAGATCCAGACTGAGGCCTCTGAGATCACCAGGGGCCAGGAATGCAAACCAAGGGACAGTATTACCTGACAGGCATCTGTGCACCTGCCAGAACAATAGTACCTCCTCTGACTCGTCACCCTCATAACCAGCTAGCACCGGTAGGGCAACAAAACTGTGAAGAGCTGGGAGGGGCTGGTCTGGGAGGAGAACCTGGGAGGCGATGGTCGGGTAGTTCAGGTCTGTAAGAGTCTACCTTCTGGCTCCTGTCTGGTAAGTTCCCCTGCAGCCAGTGTGAGGGCTGATGGTCTTCATGAGGAGGTGGGGTGGGCAGGGAGTTGGAACATGTCAGGCCACTTAAGAACAGAGAAGAGGAGGATTTGGGCAGAACTGCTATATGCCGAGACACCCCTGAGAGGAAGAGTTATGTGTGGCTGTGGGGTACCTTGGTTTGGGGAGCAGGCTGGTGTGTTGCTCGGGGCACATAGTCAGTGACACATGGATATATATATGTCCATGGGAAGGTGAGTAACAGTGATGGTTACCAGACAGGCACTTCAGTGTGGTGCAAGGACAGATAGGTGTGCAGGACCTCCACCTCCTTCAAGCTACCTGGTGTGCCTGTTAGATTGGGGTGCTTCTCTTCAGGAGAGCGAATGCAGGTGCCGGTGTGAGGCTTGGGCCTGGGGTGAAGTATCTTCACTCTTTAGATGGAGCCCTAAAGGGTTTGCTTCAGGTTAACGTGAGTCCTTTCTGAGCCATAGGCTGTGTGGAGCTGGTTTGCAGATGTGACACCATGGATGGAAGCAAGTTGATATGTGAGAACCTTGCGAACCTTGCTCTGTCAGGCCTATGGCGAGGTGGGGTTCACACATGGAGAGAGGAGAGAACGTGGCATCCTTAGGGTAGAGTCCCAAGTTGCAAAACCCAGGCTGTTCCATTCTCACTAAAGAAATTATAGGAAGACCAGGGTTTTTGGAAACTAGCAGCTTAAGTTTTGAACCTAAATGGGACCCCTAGTCTGCGGGGTATGTGCAGGGAGGCAGCCATGGTGTAGGGAATGAAGAGCTCTAAGCTAGAGCCGTCTGCCTTTGCTGCAGGTAGAATTCTTCACATGGAGGTGACTCCAGAAGGCTGGCTTCTGTGACTAGGACTCTATCTTGAGTAAGGAGGGGCCAGGCAGAGGCCATGACGACCTCGGGGAGAGAGCAAAGGGAGGCTGGAATCGGGAGTCCCGAACACCAGTCTCTGCTGTTGCTTGTAGCAAACTAGGTTGCTCCTGTGGCCTATGTGAGGACAATTCCCCATGTGGCAATGCTTCTCTCCCTCTCTATGGCTCTGACTGAGGGTGGCAGAGGGGAAGAGTATTTTTTCAATTAATTAAGGTCAGACCTGTGGACTCTGGCAGCAGAGTTTTAGAGGCAGCCCCTGCCCCTGGAGACATGAGCTACGGTGACTTCAGGGTCTTTGCTGATTAAAGATGCTGTTCATGTAAACAGTGTCTTCGGGGAAGAGTTCCCTTTCCTTCTTCTGATTTCTGATTTGTTTGTCTTTTGGGGACAGGGTCTCCCTGTAGCCCCAGTTGACCTGGAACTTGCTATGTAGACCAGGCTGGCCTCAATTTCACAGAGATTCACCTGCCTCTTCCTTTTGAGTGGTGGGATTAAAGGCACGTGTCACCATGCCTAGCTGACATTTTTTTCCATGCATTTATTTACTTATGTATTCATTCACTTACTCTGTGTGTGTGTGTGTGTGTGTGTGTGTGTATACTCGAGTGCTAAAGCATGTGTAGCATGGAGGTTGTGTTGTGGGAGTTGACTTCCTCCTTCCAAGTGCGGGTTCTGGGCTTGGCAGCAAGTGCCCTTACCTGCTGAGCCGTCTTATCCCCACCTGTTCTTCTCTATGAGGAGATTCTTAGCCCAGCTGACCTTGAACTCAGTATGTTGCTGAGGATGACTTTGAACTCCTGACTCCCTTGTGTCCACTTCCCAGCTGTGGGAACACATCCATACCACACACCCTGCTGACCCTCTGGCTCTTCCCGAGTATAGACTCTTGATTATTCTTTTTTGCTGGTCAAGATGCCATTGCTACTGGCACAGTTCAGTCCTCCCTCTCCCCCCTTCCTAAGACATTAAAGACTGCCCTTTCTGGTGGCTGGAGAGATGGCCTAGCGGTTAAGAGTGCTGACCGCTCTTGCAGAGGACCCGGGTTCGATCCCCAGCACCCACATGGCGGCTGAGAACCGTCTGAAACTCCAATTCCAGGAGAACTCCAGCTCCAGGGGAATCCGACACCCTCTTCTGACCTCTGCGGCATTGCACGACAAGGGTGCACAGACTTGCATGCAGACAGTACATTCATACACATACAGAAATAAATAAAAGTTAATTAAAAAAAAAAAAAAAAGACCGCCCTTTCCTCACTCCTGCCTGGCCACTTCGTGTGTGCCCATCTCCTGTGTGTCCAGGAATCCCTGGTAGTCTGTCTTTAGTCAGCTCAGCACCTGACCCACTTTCTCCTTTCTGTTTTTGTTTTAATTAAAAAAAAATTTATTTATGGGCTGGGCATGGTGGTGCATGCCTTTAATCCTAGCACTTGGGAGGCAGAGGCAGGCGGATCTTTGTGAGTTCAAGGCCAGCCTGGTCTACAGAGCGAGTTTCAGGACAGTTGGGGCTACAGGGAGACCCTGTCTCGAAAAGACCAAAAAAAAAAAATTTATTATTTTTTATGTGTATGAGTGTACTGTCTGCATGTAGGTTGGTGCACCTGTGTCGTGCAATGCCGCGGAGGTCAGAAGAGGGCATCGGATTCCCCTGGAACTGGAGTTAAAGACAGTTCTTAGCCGCCATGTGGGTGCTGGGAGTCGAACCCGAGTCCTCTGCAAGAGCAGTTGGTGCTCTTAACTGCTAGGCCATCTCTCCAGCCCCTCCTTTCTGGTTTTGAGACAGGGTCTTTCTATGTAGCCCTGGTTGGCATTGAACTCTCAATCCTTTTGCTTCAGGCTCCCCCAGGGGTGAGGATACAGGCTGGGCCAGCATCCTGGATTATGGACCCCGTGTTGCTCTCTGAAGCCAGCTGGGCAGCACTAGATGCTCAGCCTAGCTCCCAGGGGAACTGTGAAGGTCATTGTCGTTAGGAAATCCTTGCCAGGCTCAGTCATATTCTTTTCATTACTTGGAATAACGGACAGACCAAAGGTTAAACAAATCCTGTACCTTGAGTTTATTTGTTTTACAGCACTGTGCCTGGAACTCAAGGCCTTTAGCATGCTAAGCAAGCCCTCTACCATTGAGCTATACCCCAGTCCTCCAGTTGAAATATAAAGGAATGTGGGCTAAGTATCTGTCCTGATTTTACTGCTTCCAAGGGGACTTGTGGCTGGAGGAGAGAGCTGTCTCTTCAGTCTGTGTCTTTTAGAGTCTTGCCCACTCTCTGTTCATCTGCACAGATCAGTAGGGTTTGGACGTAATATGAGTGATATCCCAGGGGGCCTAAAGGGTGTGGTGCCAGTTAAGGTGTTTGCACAGCGTGACAAAGTAGGGAGCCCTTCTCGATGTTTGTCCTCCCACTGCCTGGCACAGGACAACCCGGGAGGCGGGGGAAGGCTGGCTGAGCACTTGACCATGGTTGCCTGTATTTGCTGCACTCAGTCAGGAGAGGGAAACTCAGCAATTGCTCCCAGCAGTTCAAGGCACAGCCACCATTTGAACTCAGGTCTGTGATTACAGAACTAAGCTGTGAACCATGGTGCTTTGTGCCCATGGGACAAGTTGTTGCTGTCCCTGTTTCACATCTGAAGGCCCGAGCTCTGTGGGTTTACACGACTCACCAGAAATATAGGCCCCAGGAAGTTCCTAAAAGAATGTCCTGCTGACCCGAGTGTCAAAGGACAGGGCTCTTCTGCTGGAGCCTGTGCAGGTGGAGGGAGCCAGAGACAGGCAGAGGATGCCTGCCTAGGAGGGGTCGTGTGTGTGTGTGTGTGTGTGTGTGTGTGTGTGCATGTGTGTGTGTTCTGCCTGCCTAGGAGGTGTCATGAGAGTGGAGACCTGCGTGTGTATGTGTATGTGTGTGTGTGTGTGTTCTCCTGTGTGGACACACACACACACACACACACACACACACACAATGTCTGCACATGCATATAAAGGCCGGGGCTGATACTGGCTGTCTTTCTTGGTTGCTTTCAGGCTTATTTCCTAAAGTCTCTCACTGTTGCTTCCTGATTCAGCTACCCTAGCTAGCCAGTTTGCCTTGGGGATCCCTTGTCTCTACATCCTGACCGCTGGGATTACTGGGTGGGTCACCAGGCCAGCCCAGCTTTTTTTTTTTTTTTTTTTTGGTCTTTTTGAGACGGTCTCCCTGTAGCCCCAGCTGTCCTGGAACTCACTTTGTAGACCAGCCTGGCCTTGAACTCACAAAGATCCGCCTGCCTCTGCCTCCCAAGTGCTAGGATTAAAGGTGTGCACTACCAGGCCTGCCAGCCCAGCTTTTATGTGGTGCTGGGGATCAAAACTCTGGTCCTGGGGGCTGGAGAGATGGCTTAGCAGTTAAGAGTGCTGACTGCTCTTGCAGAGGACCTGGGTTCAATTCCTAGCACCCACATGGTTGCTAACAACTGTCCATAATTCTAGTTCCATCTAATGCCCTCTTCTGACCTCCTCTGGCATTGTACCACATGGGTGCGCTCACACACATGCAGGCAATACACACATAGACATAAAATAAAAAATATATAAAAAACTCCATTCCTCACTCTGAGCCATCTCCGCAGTCCCACATACAGTGACTCTTATCTTTCCTTTCTAGGTTGCCCAGAAACGAGGAGTGAAGAGCCTCTCCTCCCTTGCCCCAGAGGTGCTGTCTGTCTTCGTGCCTCCTTTCACCACGAAGGAGGACGGCCAGGTGGCTGGGGCAGGCTGTGCCACTCTTGGCAAAGCTAGGAGGCGCTCCTTTCGGAAGAGACGCGAGAAACCCCGGATGGAACCACGGAACCTGATTCCGAGGATGTCAGCATTCCGGGTGGCGTGGACCTCCTTGCCCTACCCCAGCTGTGCTTCCCAGGTAAAGTGCCCACGTGGCCGACCTGTGGTGGCCTCGTGCTGCCTCCTCACTGAGCAGTCTGTTCCCAGAGGCCTCGACACGGAGGACGGTGGGCCCTCAGCTGTGTCTGTCTCAGAAAACAGCAACAAAGCAACACAAACAAACAACCCCAAATTGAATTCCATGATTCAACACCAGAGACAGTCTTGCTCTATAGCCCCGCTGGCCTGGACTGCTCGGTTTGCCTGCTCCGGCCTGCTAGTACTGGGATAGCTCACTGTATGCTCATTGTACCCTGAAGAACACGTAGAGGCGCCTGCCCCTCCCTTTCTGTCCCTTGCTTCCTGTTTATTGTAACAACAGGCACAGATTGCCTTCAGTCCCCCAGCTCACCAGTGCCAGCCCATGACCAGGCTCTTGTTTCTGGGTTACATATCTCTGCAGGTCTTAGGAAACATTAAATGGCTGGTGTGGCATACTCAGCCCAAAGACTGGGCTCAGGTCCTGTGTGTAGCTTCCCCAGGAGCCTGTACCCTTTCCTGACTGCAGGAAACAGGTGCATGTCAGTCTGCTGTGCCCAGAAGCATGGCCCTGGCCCTGTGACCATGCTGTCCCACCACGTTTCCAGGGGAGGGACTGTGATGAAGACGCAGGTTGTGGAGGTTTGGGGGCAGGGAGCTGGCTGGAGCAGGACCCAAAGCAGGAACTTTGAAGCATAGCGTGCTGGTAGACAAGGGGTGAGCTGCGCTGTGCACACTGGGACAAAGTTGGCTCATTGGCTGTGGAGGCATTTGCTGTGGCCCCCTTGACAGGAACAGGGTTTCCTCTTTCTGTCCTGTCTGCAGGGGGCGTGTGTGTGGCCTCGGAACCAAAGGATGATTATGTGCATTTCCTGGTGCTCACGGATGTCTGTGGGAACAGGACCTATGGTGTGGTTGCCCAGTACTACCGACCGCTGCACGTAGGTGATCTGTTGCTGTCCTCTGAACTTGGGGTGGGCCCTGTTACTGTGGTGAAAGACACAGGCCAGTCACCACTTCAGCCATGTTCATGCATGTGATGCAGTGGTGTTGTGTGGTCAGTGTTTCAACCACTGTCCAATTCCAAACATTTTCATCTCCCAGCCCCACACTCGCTCAGCTCTCCCCTCCCTCTTCCCTCTCCCGGCCCTGGCAACCACTCAGCTGCTTTTGTCTCTGGATCTGCCTCTGAACATGTCTATAAATGGAACTAGGGCTGGTCCTTTTGAAGTGGAGCCTGTGGTCACTGAGAGCTATGTCCAGTGCATGTCTGTGTTCTAGTTGCCTGTCCTTGTTCATCTCAAGGCTGGAGGTCTCCAGGGGCAGTCACATGATTCCTCACCCCTAGAAGTGCAGTGCTATGTGGTGGACACTTCACAGGGCCTGTCTATGTGGATGGGAAGGCAGGAGCTGGTGGAGGCCCTGCCCTCACTCGTTTCTGTACTGAAATGCGCAGTGTCTGCAGCACAGGAGGTGACCTGCTCTTGTTACTCTTTGTCTAGGACGAATACTGTTTCTACAATGGCAAGACCCACTGGGAGCCCAGTGTGCGCTCTGCAGGCCGCTTCGTTCCCTTTGCGGTGTGCGTGGTGTCCCGGTTCCCATACTACAACTCTCTCAAGGACTGCCTCTCCTGGTGAGCTGGGGCCCCAATGCTGTCACCAAGAGCTAGGTGTGGTGGGCCATGGTCAGGCGGGCCCAGAAGCCCTGTGGAGAGCCAGTGCCACATGGAATCAGGATGGCAGAAGAGGCAGCAGTAAGGGCAAGAAGTGTCCTAACTGGGTGTGGCAGAGGATGCCTATGAATTTGAGGCCCACCCTGCAGTGCATGCCAGGCAAGCCTGGACTACAGAGTAAGAACATATCTCAAAAACAACAACAAAGCCAGGCATGGTGGCGCACACCTTTAATCCTAGCACTTGGGAGGCAGTGGCAGGTGGATCTTTGTGAGTTCAAGGCCAGCCTGGTCTACAGAGTGAATTTCAGGACAGCTGGGGCTACAGGGAGACCCTGTCTCAAAAAGACCAAAAAAAAAAAAAGTCACTGTCAGCTGGAGAGATGGCTTAGCAGTTAAGAGTGCCAAATGCTCTTGCAGAGGACCCAGGTTCAATTCTCAGCACCCACATGGCGGCTAAGAACTTTCTTTGACTCCAGTTCCAGGGGAATACGACACCCTGTTCTGACTTCTGCTGCATTGCATGACACGGGTGCACCAACCTACATGCAGACAGTACACTCATACACATAGAAAATAATAAATTTAAAAAAATTTTAAAAAGTTACTGTCATGTCCTGAGTCCCCTCCTTCCATGGCCACTGCTGCACTGTCAGAGCAGAAAACAGCTAGAGAAGAGCAGAGGACAGAAGCGCAGCGTGCGTGTGCTGGGCATGGCGGGGGTGCCGTGTGCTGGGGATGGCAGGGGTGCCGTGTGCTGGGCGTGGAGGTGCGCCCCTGCCATCCCAGCCTCCTAGCTAGAGGATCAGGACCTCAAGGTCATCGTTGGGCAAATGTCAGGTTTAATGCCATCCTGACCTATAGTGACCCTGTCTCAAGCAAACAAGCAACAAACCAAAATGTGGTAGGATAACAGGCTTTGTGGACATATATTGGAGAGAATATGTTTGGGTTTGGAGAAGGTAGAATATAGGCAGTTTTCTTTTAAAATTTTACCTTGATACTATTATATTTTTGGAATAAATGGAAATATGGAAGAATATTGGATTCTATCCACCTCTTGACATAACTCCTAAGGATATTTATTTGATGGTACTAAAGTTAAACACAAATACTTTGAGCTGAGGTTGTCTCTTCCCAAGCTGGGGAGATGCGTTTAGTCCCACCTTGTAGAGATGGGGCCGTTTGACCAGGAGGGACCCCATGAGGCACTCTCTTGGCGCCGTAGACTCCCACTCAGCCGAGACCTCTAGGTCTTGTACGGTTTCTCAGGCAGGCTTACTTTTTCTTTTGGTCTGACTTCCCTCCTTAGAGACAAATTTTCACTGGCCTAGGAGCAGTGCAGGGCTCGGCACCTTAAGAGCCGTGGAATGAACAGAGCAAACAAGGAAATGAGTCAGTGTGTTAGTTAGAATGTGCATTGGACTGTTGTCTCTGAAGAGGGGCACCCCAGCACCTGCCCTTCTGAGCACGCAGCTGTTGCCTGGATCTTCTAGTCTGCAGGTTTGGTGTTCACAGATGCCACATATCCAAAATACTTGAAGAAAATTTGTACGTTACATGTATAGACTTTTTTCTCCTGTTTTTATTCCCCAAACAATTTAGGATACCATCTATCTTCACAACTTTACATGGAATTCAGCATTGTAAGTCAGCTAGAGATAATTTAAAGCACATTGGAGGCATGTGTGGGCTTTCTGTAGGGAATCTGAGCGTGTGCAGGAGTCCTGAACCAGTCCTCAGATACTGGGGGAGCTGGACTTTCACATGCAGAGTTCTAAAGATCAGGTTCATTAAGGTGTAATAGATGTATTGCCAAACCCCGCCCTTTTGGTGCCTGCCGGATGCATTTTGGTGAATGTGCGTCCCCATGCCACTTCCTCCGCAGTTGAGGAAGAGGTGTTTTCATGCGTCGAGCTCCCTCCTGTCCTTCAGTCAGTTCCCAGTCCCTCTGCTCCCAGGCTGCCACTTACCTGTTCTAATTTATTTTTTGGGCTGTGGGGATAGTGCAGCTGTTAAAGGCTGAGGCTAAGAACCGCAAAAAAAAAAAAGTTCTAATTTATTTGCTATCTATTGATTTGTTGTTTTATGAGACAGGGTCTCTCTATGTACCCAGTCTTCCCTTGATCTCAGGGTCCTCCTGCCTCAGCCTGGGTGCCGGGATGGAGGTGTTACATCTCATCTAGCTACTTCTTATATTTTAAGGTCATACACTTAAAACGTCCAAATGGGTTTGGAACCTTCCTCAAGCATTTTCCTTCAAGATGTGTCTGTCAGTCCTTTCTGAACAGAAACATACATGGGAGGTTTCAGCTTCTTTAGGAGGGCTGAAACCCAGGGCTGGGGTAGCTCAGCTCAGGGGTTGGTTCCATCTCCTGGATGGAAACAAACAACAAACAAAGTATCATTAACAGTGACAATAAGAGGGATATTTTAGTTTGTGACTTTATTTATTCATTTTTATTTCAGTTTATTGATTCACCTGAAGCTCTGTAAAGATTTTGAAGTTGACAATCATATAAAAGATTTTGCTGCAAGACTATCGTTAATACCTAGTCCACCGCCTGGCCCTCTCCACTTGGTAAATGAAATCTGGACTTGTATTTAGGTTTTCTCTGTATGTGGTAAAAGTGGTAAGTTGAAGGTAGTCTGAATGTTTTAAATTGTTTCAAGTTTCAGCTGTGTCTGAGTTATGCCCTGAAGGTCCTCCTGGAAGCATGTCACAAGGAAAAAGTTAAATATTTAGACTCAAGTCATGCTGAGTAGCTGGTATTATGTAATGGGGTGATTTAGTATTAACTAGTGAGATCATTTCCTTCTGTTCAGAAAATGCATAGATAACTCAGTCTCAGTCTGAGGAATTTAGATTTACTTAAATTTGAAGCATCTCCCTTATTTACTTGTCTTGAAGGTTGGCTGTTGTGTTTAGTTTGTTGCTTTTTTTTTTTTTTTTTTGTCTTTTCTAGACAGGGTCTCCCTATAGCCCCAGCTGTCCTAGAACTCACTCTGTAGACCAGGCTGGCCTTGAACTCACAAAGATCCGCCTGCCTCTGCCTCCCAAGTGCTAGGATTAAAGGCATGTACCTCCACGCCCGGCTACTTTGTTACTTTTTTAAAGATTATTTATTTATGGGGTTGGAGAGATAGCCTAGCAGTTAAGAGTGCCGACTGCTCTTGCAGAGGACCGTGGTTGGATCCCCCAGCACCTACATGGCGGCTGAAAACTGTCCTTAACTCCAGTTCCAGGGGAATCTGATACCCTCTTCTGACCTCCGCGGTATTTCATGACATGGGTGCACCAACCTACATGCAGACAATACATTCATATACATATGAAAATAAATAAAAATATTTTAAAAAATTTTTATTTATTATTTTTTATGCATATGAGTGTACTGTCTGCATGTAGGTTGATGCACCTGTGTTGTACAATGCTACAGAGGTCAGAAGAGGGCGTTGGATTGCCATGGAACTGGACTTAAAGATGGTTCTTAGCCACCATGTGGGTTCTGGGAGTCGAACCCGGGTCCTCTGCAAGAGCAGTCGGTGCTCTTAACTGCTAGGCTATCTCTCCAGCCTCAGGCCTCAACTCTTAAAGGTTCCACAACCTTCCCAGATAGCAGCAGCAGCTGGGAATGAGGTGTATAAACAGGAGCCTGTGGGGGACATTCCACATTCCACCATAACAGCAGAAGTCAAGTTGACGCTGGCCTGCACTGACCTCTCCACAGTCCCCTTTAGTTGAGCAATGGGCCAGACTGCCGAACTGTGTGAACTGCTGTAGCTCAGCGTTTTCTGACTACTTTAACCACATGTAGTATACGCTTCCTTTTTTGTTTCGGTTTTTTTGGAGTTTTGGAGACAGCCTCTCAAGTAGCCCAGGCTGGCTTTGAATCTGCTGCTGCTTTCTCTGCAGAGTGCTGGCACTGCAGGCACACACTGCCATACCCGAATCTTCTTGTTTATTTAGGCTACTTGGGCTGGGGATGTTGCTCAGTTGGTAGAGTGCTTACATAGTACGAACAACGTCCTGGGTTCCCTTCCCAGCACTGTAATCCTAGCACTTGGGAGGGGGAGGCAGGAAGATCAGAACTTCAAGGACTACACAGCAAGTTTGAGGCTAGTCTGGGATACATGAGACCCTGCCTAAGAAAAACAAACAAACAAATGAACAACCCAAAGATACTTGTTAGCTCGGCACACTGGCACATGACTGTAATCCCAGCACTCAGAGAGGCAGAGGCAGGAAGATCAGGAGTTTGAGGCTAGTGTGGGGCTCTGTAGCCTGTCTCGAAAACCAGAGCACAAATTAAAAAAAAAAAGACACCCCTTAAGCATCTTGAAATGTCCAGTTTTACTTTATCACCCTCTTCTGGAAGATTCTAAAAATATCTTCTACATTTTTTTTGTTGTTATTGACTATTGAAAAGTAAGTTTTCTTTATCAGGCACCATGTGATCCTGGGTTGGACATGTGAGATATATTTATTTATTTATTTATTTATTTAGAGACAGGATCTCACAATGTAGTACTGGCTAGCCTGGAGCTCACTGTGTAGACCAGGCTGGCCTCAAACTCAGAGATCTGCCTGCCTCTTCCTCCCGAGTACTGGGATTAAAGTCAGGTGCCACCACTCAAGTGGCATACAGGTGTGTTTTAATGACTCTAAGCCCAGCAGTCTAAGAAGTGGAGCATCTTACCAGTGCTCCACCTACCTCAGCTGCACCCCAGGAGCCTTCGGGAGGACAGGCTGAATGGAGCATCTTACTAGTGCTCCCCCTACCTCAGCTCCACCCCAGGAGCCTTTGGGAGGACAGGCTGAATGGAGCATCTTACCAGTGCTCCACCTACCTCAGCTCCACTCCCGGAGCCTTTGGGAGGACAGGCTGAATGGAGCATCTTACCAGTGCTCCACCTACCTCAGCTGCACCCCAGGAGCCTTCGGGAGGATGGCTGAATGGAGCATCTTACCAGTGCTCCACCTACCTCAGCTCCACCCCAGGAGCCTTTGGGAGGATGGCTGAATGGAGCATCTTACCAGTGCTCCACCTACCTCAGCTCCACCCCAGGAGCCTTTGGGAGGACAGGCTGAATGGATATATCATTCAGTGTTCTTAGAGCACCTGCAATTTTTTTTTTTTTTTGGTCTTTCTGAGATAGGGTCTCCCTATAGCCCCAGCTGGCTTGAAATTCTCTATATAGACCAGGCTGGCCTTGAACTCTCACAGAGATCCACCTGCCTCTGCCTCCTGAGTGCACTACCATGCCCGGCAGAGCAGCTACATTTTGATTGTGACCTGTCCCATGAAGTTGGTGTGGAGTTTTCTGCCTGTGTCTTCATGTTGGTGCTCAGAAAGTTTTAGACTTCGGAGGCTTTGGGATTTGAGTTTGCAGATTTGGGCGCTTGCTCTAACTGGTGTTTTCTTGCTGACATGGTGTACAGGGAGATGGTTTACGCTTATGCTTGTTTCCTCCAAATGCATGTGTGCTCACCAGCGCCGGCTAGCAGTCAGCAGAGCAGCCTGATGCAGAGCTGGTTCGAGGAGAGTGCCTGTGTGATGTCAGTGACACCTGTGTGGTGTGCCCAGTAGCACCTGTGTCTCTGGCTTCTGGTCACCCTCCTCTACTTCCTGTTCCAGTGGCCAACTTCCTGAGGGTGGTGCTTGCCTACTCTCCTTCCCCCCATGCTCAGCCATCACTAACGGCTGACTGTCCAGCTCTCATGTTTATTTTCCATTTGAGTGTGTCACTGCCCTCACCCATTCCAGGCTATCAGCCCCTCCCACTGTGACATGAGGGAGGGAGCCCTTATCTGTTGGTCTGCTCTCCACCTGTGCACCCACCGACTGCTCTCCACCCACCAACTGCTCTCCACCTGTGCACCCACCGACTGCTCAGTGGCCACAGACAGCAGTACAGCTTCGAGCTCTATTTTCTACCTGGAAGCCCCATGGCTTCCTGTGTATATTTTATTTATTTATTTTTTTGGTCTTTTTGAGACAGGGTCTCCCTGTAGTCCCAGCTGTCCTGGAACTCACTCTGTAGACCAGGCTGGCCTTGAACTCACAAAGATCTGCCTGCCTCTGCCTCCCAAGTGCTAGGATTAAAGGCGTGCGCCACCAAGCCCTGCGTTCCTATGTATCTTTATCCTTGCTCCACATCCCTCTGTGCCTTTCCCTCCTGCTCACGGGTCCCCAGCCTTGCTCTACTCCTGTTGGGAGGTGCTGCCTACCCACAGGACTTCTATACACGTGCCTCCCAGAATTTCTTCCTCTATGTTCTGTGGCACCCTCCTGTGCACTGCCCAAAAGAGGCTAAGATTTAGCTCTTCATGTCCAGCACTCTGGTACTCTTCCCCACCTCTCTCCCATTGACCAGGCCTCCTGCCAGGCCAAGCACTCTCTGGGGTAGGCTTCTGAGCATACGGTGTGTTTAATGCCCATCTTCTCCACCCAACTTGGCATGAAGAAGAGCTTGCTCCCTGCTGCTTATGCCATACAAAGAATGAATGAATGAGTGAGTGAATGAATGAATGAGTGAGTGAGTGAAGTGGGCTAGGCTTGGTCCACTGCATGGGCTCCGTTTTGGAGTACGGGCCTTTCCCCGGGTGGGTAGACTCAGTCACTGGGAGACATTCTCAGAAGTCCCCTTCATTAGGACTGACTGAGGACTTTTTGCAAGATGCTGCTTTGAAGGAATCCAAGAGTCTGTAGGTTAGGGCTTTCATCTGAAGCAAGAGTGGATTCCACTGCCAGCGAAAGTCTGCCTGGAGGAGGTGTGGGCAGCAGTTGTGAGTGGTCATTCTCATGTTTTCAGTAGAATATGCTGATGTGGAATGCAGGGGTTTCTGTTGTTTCCAGGCTGGGCCATGTCTGCCTGTGTAAGGGAAGGGAGCAAGGCCAGGGAGGAGAGACGCAGAAGCCCAGCCTTGTCCTTGTCCCTCCCTCATCCTCTGGACCTGGGTTAGTACCATTCCCTTTGACGGAGCAGGGACCACCTGGTGGAAATTTGGCAAGTGTTTGCCTAAAGCTTCCTTTGTACCTTCCTCACTTGTCAAGTGGTCAGAGGACACCCCAACTCCAGTGAAGGATACCCTGTGGGTCCCCAGGAGAGCAATGCTGAGTAGAGGTTAGCACCTGCTTTGATATTTTGTGTTTATTTAGGTGCCTGGCTGACTCATGCAGCTTTTGAAATATGGAGACTTCCACACACATTTTGTGCTTATTGTTAATTAAGTAATCTATTGATTTTGTGTATGTAAATGTGCATGTAGTATGTGTACATGTGTGTATGTGATGGATATTGGTGTATATGCACATGCATGTGTGTGCATACATGTGTGTGTGCATGTTTGCTTATCTGATGTGCGTGTGCGTGTGCGTGTGTGTGTGCGTGTGTGTGTGTGTAGGCCAGCGGTTGTTGTCAGGTGTCTTTCTCTATCATTGTCCACTTCATTTTGTGAGGCAGAGTCTTTCACTGAACCCAGAATTTGCTGTTGCCTGGCTGGCTGGCTGGCTGGCTGGCTGGCCATGAGGCCTCCCCAGCACAGAGCTAGAGTTACAGACACACCCTGATTTTTCACGGGTGCTGGGATCTGAACTCCGGTACTTGTGCTTGCATGGCAAGTGCTTTACCCACTGAGCCATGCCCCTAGTCCTTACATTGCACAATTATCAGTACATTACCACAACCTAGAGAATTTAACTCCATTCTGTTCTGTTTACATAAAGAGGATTTTATTGGTCATATAGGTGAATGAAGACTTTTTGTTTTTTTCTATTTTTGTGGTACTAGGAATCCAACTCAGGGCCTTGAACATGCTAGGCAAACATTCTACCACTGAGCTACAACCCTCAGCCCTTTTTTGACTTTTTATTTTACTATTTTTCATTTATTATTTTTATTGTGTGTATATGAGTACATAGCTTGCATGTATGTAAGTGCATTCATGTCACCCATGACTGTGGAAGTCAGAAGAGGGTGTCTGATCTCCTGGAACTGGAGTTATAGATGGTTATTAGCCGCCATGTGGGTGCTGGGAATTGACTGAGCTATTTTTCCAGCCCCAACTTTTTTTTTTGGTCTTTTCGAGACAGGGTCTCCCTGTAGCCCCAGCTGGCCTGGAACTCGCTCTGTAGACCAGGCTGGCCTTGAACTCACAAAGATCCGCCTGCCTCTGCCTCCTGAGTGCATGTGCACCATGCCCGGCTTCCAGCCCCGACTTTTTAAGATAGGGTCTTACTAAGTTTCCCAAGCCTTGAACTTGCTATGTAGCCCAAGCTGGCCTTAGCCTTCTAAGCAGCTTGGATGATAGGCCTGAGCCACCAGACCTGGTTGTTCTTTTTTGTGTGTGTTTTTTTAATTCTTTGTTTTGTGGTACTGAGTACCTAGAACCTTGGGCATGCTAGGCCAGTGCTATACATGAGGCTCATGTCATCTGCCTGGTTTGAGTTCCAGGTCAGCCTGGGCTACATGAAACCCTACCTTAAAGTCATTCAGCCGCTGAGGATGTGGCTCAGTGGTGGAGCACTTTCCTAGCATAGTCAAGGCCTGGGTTCAGTCCCCTGCATAGCAAGTCACTGAGGACTGATTTCTATAGGACATCTAAGCTGTCCTGCTCCCTGTGGTGACAGCAGTGTGATGGCAGCAGGAGCCTTCCTCAGGGTTTTTTGTTTGTTTGTTTGTTTTGTTTTTTGAGACAGGGTCTCCCTGTAGCTCTGGTTGTCCTGGAACTCACTCTGTAGACTTTGAACTCACAGAGATCCTCCTGCCTCTGCCTCCCAAGTGCTAGGATTAAAGGCGTGCGCCACCATCCTGGCAGGTTTTTTTTTTTTTTTTCAATGCAGTATATGTGCCTGTTCATGTTCATGTGTGCTCACATGTGCTCTCATGCCAGGGAGCAGGGCTAGAGGACAACTTGAGACATTATCTGTCAGGGGCCTCCTACTCCTTTTTTGAGATGGGGTTTGTTCCTGATGTCTGGGGCTCTCTGGCTAGGTTAGGCTGGCTAGCCATCGAGCTCCAGGGACCTCCTATCTCTAACCACACGCCATTGTACCTGGCTTTTTATTTGGGTGCTAGGGACCAAACTAGCATCTTCATGCTTGCATGGCAGGTGCTTCACGGGCTAGGCCTCCCCACCCCCCTCAACCATGTCTAGTGCAGATATCTTTTGCACAAATAGTGAATGAGAATGCATTTTGGCTCCCTGAACTAACTGTGGCTCTTGGTCTTCCTAGATATTTAACATGAAACCACTGCAGGTGGTGTTTCCCTCTCGATTGGACCCTGAGAGCCCCATCATCGACTTGGACCTTCATCTGCCCCTCTTGTGCTTTAGGCCTGAAAAGGTGTTGCAGGTATGTGGTCGCCAGGGCAACACATGCTGATCAGCAAAGAGGAGTGCCAGAATTAGATATGTTTAAGCTGCAGGTTGCAATGCACAGAGCCATGGGCTGCAAGTGTGGCCCAGTGGTGGAGCACTTGGCTAGTTTGCATGAGCCTTTGGGTTTGATTCTCTGTACCCCACCTGCAAATGCAGAACCAGGAACCCATGTATTCAAAATACATGGGTTTGTGCTTAGAGTTGAACACGTGCAGTGGTGTCTGTAAGCAACACTTTGTATGGAGTCTTAGGTGGCTTTGGTTTGGGTAGATGAAGTGGGGAGACTGGGCTAACAGCTGCCTCGTTCTGTGTGTGCGTGGGCAGCGTACAAGTGTTGTGAGTTTTCTGTTCCCAGCTGGAAGCATGCAAATGATGCTGTTGCTCCCTCAGATCCTGACCTGCATTTTGACAGAGCAGCGCATCGTGTTCTTCTCCTCGGACTGGGCCCTGCTGACGCTCACCGCAGAGTGCTTCGCGGTCTACCTTCACCCTCTGCAGTGGCAGCACACCTTTGTGCCCATCCTGTCCGGCCAGATGCTGGACTTTGTCATGGCTCCCACGTCTTTCCTTATGGGCTGCCATCTCGACCACTTTGAAGAAGTCAACAAGGTTAGGTAGAGAACTTTGATTTGGAAGATTAAACTCCTGTGACTCCATTGCAAGGCAGGTGGGAAGCTGCATTTGAAAGTGCTCTGTGCCTCGCGCACACAGGCCCCGGGTTCCGTCGCCAGCACTGCAGACGAAAAACAAACGAAGAAAGTGCTTGCAGTGAGGAGAACACCATGGTTGTCTTTAGGCTCTTGTGCTCAGGAGCTATGCGGCATGCATGTGCACACATGTACACATGGTACACTGTCTTTTCTGCCCCGGGTACCATGTGCACACATGTGTAGTTTCATTTGTTCTCACACCTCCCTCTCTGGCCTCAGGGTGTGTTGGAGGTCAAAACCATGTGGTTTCAAGGACCAGAGCCTTGTGTTCCCTCCCAACCACTTAAGTTCAGAGTGGCACTGGCGGCTTGCAGTGGTCTTCCAGGTGCAGAGACATGCAGGCACTAGAGTGGTGGAACCCACTGTCAAGTCTAGCCTTGCTGCTAATTAGCTCTGCAACCTTGGGTGAATTACTGTGAAGTGAGGCAGGCGTGTGTCTTTGTGGGAAGGACTCCAAGCTGAGGCAGCTTACATGTCCCTGTGGCGCCTGGCACGTGGCTGGCTCATAGACGACAGCTCTGCTGTCACTGCAACATGTTTTCTGCTTTAAATTTTCCCATTGTGGTTTGTTAACACTTGGGAACATCCTGAGTCTGGCTGTTTACTCTCTGTGTGGCTGATGCGTGTTGAAACAGTGAACCCCTTCGTGTCCTAATCCTCTAAGGACAGCAAGTATGTCAACTTTGTTGCTACAACGAGCAGTAGGCAGCATGTAATAACACTTGGCATGCCGTGGCACTTGCTAGAGTGTCTTTAAGTGGGAGCTGACATTTGTTTGTTTGTGACAGTCTCCCTCTAATGCCCAGGGTTGGCCTGGAACTTACTGTGTACCTAAAGAGGACCTTAATCTCTCAGCAGTCCTGCCTTAGTTTCCTGAGTCCTGGGATTACAGGTGTATACCAATGTGCTTGGCTGTGGTGTGTAATTACATGCTGATCTGTCGTGGATTCGGGGTGGATTTTGTAGGCAGGGTAGATTTTTGTTCTTGTCTTTTTTTTTTTTAATTTTATTTATTTCTGTATGTGTATGAATGTACTGTCTGCACGCAGGTTTGTGCACCCATGTCGTGCAATGCCTCGGAGGTCAGAAGAGGGTGTCGGATTCCCCTGGAACTGGAGTTCTCCTGGAATTGGAGTCTCAGACGGTTCTCGGCCGCCATGTGGGTGCTGGGGATTGAACCCGGGTCCTCTGTAAGAGCAGTTGGCGCTCTTAACCGCTAGGCCATCTCTCCAGCCCTGTTCTTATCTTTTTTAAAAAATTATTTTATTTTTATTTTATATATGTGAGTATATTGCTTGCATATAGGTAGGTGTACCTGTGTTGTGCAAAGCCTTGGAGGTCAGAAGAGGGTGTCAAATCCCCTGGAACTGGAGTTAAGGATGGTTGTTAGCTACCATGTGGATGCTGGGAATTCAGGTCCTCTGCAAGAGCTGCTGTGCTCTTAACCACTGACCTATACCACCCCCTTGTTTTTGTCTTTTGATACAGGGTCTCCCTTTTGCCCCAGCTGGCCTGGAACTCAGAGATCTGCCTGCCTTTGCCTCCCTAGTGCAGGGATTAAAGGCGTGTAGCACCATTCCTGGCTAGATTTGGGTTTTAAAGATACCATTAAGCACACCTAACCTTTGATCCTAGCACTTGGGAGGTAATCCTAGCACTTGGGAGGTAGAGGCAGGTAGAGCTCAGTGAGTTCCTGACAAGCTTGGTTTATGTGGTAAGCTCCAGGCCAGATAGGGCTACATTAAAACAAAACAAAACAAAACAAAAAGATATGTTTAGGCTAGGCATGGTGCATTTAGGAAGCTGAAGGAGGAAGATTGCTCAAAGTTTACAGCCAGCCTGGACAGTAGCTCCAGGCCAGCTCGAGCTACGAAGGAGACCCTGTCTCAGAAAACAAAAATAAAGGGGCTAGAGAAATGGCTTAGTAGTTAAGAGCACTGACTGTTCTTCCTGAGGACCTGGATTTGAATCCTAGCACCCACATGGCAGCTAACAACTGTCCATCTGATGTGCTACTGGCTTTTTCCAAGGCAGCTGCTGCAGGAGTTGAGAATGCAGTGAGTCTTCCTGTTTCTCCACGGATGCCTTCATTGTCTCTGGGTGTGCGTTTATTTTCCAGCAGCTGATGGTATCCAACATCTTGCTGGGGGCGGGGGGTGTCCACAGGGTATGTAGCATCCATAGCCTTTAAGGTTGTCAGGCTTGCCAGCAACTAACTGAGCCGTTAGTTGTGTGTGTGTGTGTGTGTGTGTGTGTGTGTGTGTGTGTGTGTGTTTGAAATAGGTCTTACTCTAGAACTTGTTGTATGGTGTAGCCTAGGCTGGCCTTGAACTTAACGATCCTCCCGCCTCTCCCTCCATAGTTATGGAATTACATGCACTACCAATGTGTACATTTAACTTTTTGTTGTTGTTGTTTGTTTTTTGAGACAGCTGGCCTGGAACTCACTATCATAGATCAGGCTGGCCTCGAACTCACAGAGATATACTTGCTTCTACCTTGGCATTAAAGGTGTGTGCCACCATGACTGGCTTACCTTTAAGTCTTTGTTCTGAGCAGTTTACATATAGACAGAACTGGGCATCCAGTGGATGGCTGGTGTTCCTCACACTCCCTGACAGAGTAATGTCAGCCTGTTTAGGATTCCTTGTCCTCTAGCACCATTTCTTGAAGGTTTAAAGGAAATCACTGCCAGTGTGTCCCCTGGGTGTCCAGAAGGGCTGGAGTGCTGGGCTGGCCTATCTCTCTGTGAGGGACAAGCAGGCGGGCAGGCTTCTGTGTTCTTGCCAAAGCCAGTGATTCACCAGGGGGAAAACAGCTTAGGAAAAGGCCTTTAGCCGGGCGTGGTGGTGCACGCCTTTAATCCTAGCACTTGGGAGGCAGAAGCGGGCGGATCTCTGTGAGTTCAAGGCCAGCCTGGTCTACAGAGTGGGCTCCAGGACAGCTGGGCTATAGGGAGACCCTGTCTCAAAAAGACCAAAAAAAAAGGAAAAAGAAAAGGCCGTTAAGACCTCTAAGGGAAGGAGGTTAGGAATGGAAAAACCTCACTCTGTGCACCTTACGAATCAGAAAAAATAGGCAGTGCTTTGAAGTCTAAAATCGTTCCTTTTTTTTAGTGACTGAGGAAAGACCACTGGCTTTGAACTCTTTAGGCAGGAAGATTTTTTTTGGTGTACTTAGCAATTCCGGTCAGCAGTCTTTTTTTTTAAATTTTATTTATTTTTGTATGTGTATGAATGTACTGTCTGCATGTAGGTTTGTGCACCCATGTTGTGCAATGCTGCAGAGGTTAGAAGAGGGCATCGGATTCCCCTGGAACTGGAGTTGAAGATGGTTCTCAGCCGCCGTGTGGGTGCTGGGGATCGAACCAGGGTCCTCTGTAAGAGCGGTCAGTGCTCTTAACTGCTAGTCCATCTCTCCAGCCCCCTGGTCAGCAGTCTTATAGGAAACTTGCTTGGTGATTTATGTATTCTACATTCCAGGCACAGTGTTTTGGGTTTGTTTGGGTGTTTTGTTTCCTGTGGCTGGTGATACGATCAGCAGGAGGGGCTAGGAGGGTCCTTGTAGCACCCTAAAGAGGTGCCAACTGCACACACCCGACACTGACACAGGGGACAATGCTGCATTTGCCCTGTCAGGTGTGGGCCAAGAGGAAGCCGTTTTATGCATCCATCATATGCTACCCAAGGAGAGAGGGCAGAGCCAAAGGCAGAAGAACGGCACCTCAGAGCCTGTCTGTGTCCCCTCTGGAGCCTTGAGTCTTAGAGCCCAGCGCAATGCTCATGCCTGTGACTAAGACTTTATGAGAAACTATGTGCAGATATCAGGAATTCTACCTGTGTGTGGTCACTTAGCTCTGGGTCCTGGGTAGCAGAGCTGCAGAGCTGGCGGGACAGCCAAGTGATAACATTGGCCCTTGAGTGTGGGTGGTGTACTTGTGGAGTTCTGGAATGTTCCCTCAGGGTGCCATGAAGTACTGCATGTAGTGTTTGTACCAGGGTTGGTAGAAACTTGACAGCACACCATGGCATCTTGGCTCAGAGAAGTCCAGTGGTCCCTCCACACAGTGGTCCCTCCACACAGTGGTCTCTCCACACAGTGGTCCCTCCACACTGGACTGCTCAGCCTTCAGAATAAGGGGGGTTCTGATCCCTGTTGCAATCCAGACATGCCTCTAAGACACTGCTCAGTGTCAAGACACACTGTAAGCACACTCATGTGAGCTTCTTAGCATAGTCAAATCCAGAGACCCCAAGTAGGATGGGGGTGCCAGGGCTAAAGGCAGGGGAAATGAGTTAGTGCTAGTGGGGACAGAGGTTCTGTTTGGGAACAGAAGGGTTCTGGAGATAGGTGGTGGGGACAGTTGTACAACTCTGTGACACAATGGTGAAATGACACAATGGTGAAATGACACAATGGTGAAATGCATGTTGTGGCCAGCCAGGGATAGTCTACATAGCAATTTCCAGGCCCGCTGGGGCTACATAATGAGACCCTGCCTCAAAATCTCCCCTCCTCTGAAAAAAAGGTACATGGAAATCAGACTCTTACACTGACTTCTGCCTTCCAGGAAGCTGATGGTTTGGTCCTGATAGATATTGACCATGGAAGCATTACGTGTTCTAAGTCTTCTGATGAGGACGTGGACATCCCTGACGTCCCCCTTCTGCCAGCACAGACGTTCATTCAGAGGTAATGTGGAATGGCGTGTGTTTGAGCACGTGCGCAAGTTCCATATTTGCCACTGTTCATGTTTTTTTTTTCTAATTTCATATTGTTGATAGATGCTTTATATAGTTAGTTAGGGTTTGAACATTATTTGTAAATATTTTTTTTTTTTTTAATTTTATTTATGTTCATACATGTATGATATACTGTCTGCATGTAGGTCTGTGCACCTGTGTCATGCAATGCCGCAGAGGTCAGAAGAGGGTGTCGGAGTCCCCTGGAACTGGAGTTAAAGATGGTTTTCAGCCACCATGTGGGTGCTGGGGATCGAACCTGGGTCCTCTGCAAGAGTAGTCGGCGCTCTTAACCGCCAGGCCATCTCTCCAGCCCCATATTTGTAAATATTTTTAATAAAAGTGATTTGTCTTTATTTTGATCTTTTCTAAATGTGAGTTGTATCCTAACAGAGTCAGGGGACAGGGCCACCCCTAAGAGGCCTCCTGATGCTGTGTCCAGGTTTAGAAAGTGGCAGCAGGGGAGGTCCTGACGCCTGTCAGTTCTCATGGACAAGTTCAGCTGCCACTGTCCCTGGTAGGTAGGTCACAGAAATGACACTGAGGATGGGGGACGGTGGACAAATGTGGCAGAGTTCTCAGGCTTTGTGGCAAAGCAGCAGGCTGGATTGTTTCTGCTGAGACCAGGGATGTGGCTCTGTAGGTCTGAGGCTAATCCTGAGGTCTTGCTGTGCAGCCCTGGTTGCTCTGGGTGGTCGTCAGTCCGTAGCATACGCTGCTTCAGTCTGGTGAGGGTTGGGGTACAGGAGAGCCACCATTCCTGGCTTCTTGTTAGTGATTTTCTTTCTAAGAAAAGTGCTCTGCCGCTGAGGTACAGACATTGTTTTTGAGACAGGATCTCACTGTGTAGCCTAGGCTGTCCTTAAAATCCCAATCTTCCGTTCTCTACCTCCAGGTGCTGAGGACATTCCTGTGCAGCGCTCCTTTTGGTCTTCCTGTTGGGGGAACTGGGTTGGGAGGCCAGGGCAGTGGTTCAGGCCTGTGGGCTGGGCTTTCATGATCTCTTGTTCTGACCTTGTTATTGGATATTCCTTCTTCCTGGATTTTTTTTTTTTTTTTGCTAGTTAGGGTAAAGCAGCCCCAATATGAAAATTCAAAATTCTAAATGCTTCGAAATCTACCACTTTTTGAGTGCCAACACAAGGGGAGAGTTCCACAGTTGATCTCATGTGACAGGTTGTGTTCAAAACACAGGTTCACTAAGGTCCCATGTAAGATTGCCTTCAGTCTTTGTCTATTGGTGTGCAAGAAACATAAAGAAACTTTGTGTTTAGGTATGGGCTGACCTCCGAGATGTATTGTGGGTACATTCAAATATTTAGAAAAATCTCACATTTAACTGAATAGATGGTGTAGTGTTTAATGTCAACTGCTCTTAAAAATCTCACAATTACCGCCTTTAATCCCACAGCACTTGGGAGGCAGAGGCAGGTGGATCTCTGTGAGTTCAAGGCCAGCTAGTCTACAGGGTAGAGTTCCAGGACAACTGGGGCTACAGGGTGACCCTGTCTCAAAAACACTAAAACAAAACAAAAAAACTTAAACTTCAAGGGCTTTTATTTTTGGAGGGCTTGGGGCTCGCTGCTTTACTGCACATGAGGCCAGTGCTGTATACTGTGCCATGCTCTGCTGAAGCATTTGGGTTGGGGCTCTCAGCTTGCATGTAGGAGTACAAGTTCTAGCACTACTTTTTCCATCATCATCAGTTCAAAAGACCCCAAAGCCAAGTTAGGGGAACATGGTGAGTTTGCCCTCTGTAGCTGCAGGAGCTGGAGTCCCAGCTGCCCTGCAGTCTCCTGGAGGTTTGGGTGGGGCTTCTGAGTACGTTCTTACATTCCTCTAGGTAAGCAGCATTACTCCCTTGGCAGGGGGCCAGGGCCTTCCAAGCTGACTTGGCCAGTGGTGGTTTCTCCATCCCTTGCTTTGGCTGAAGATTCTAACTGTGTTGACATTGCTTGCTTTCCAGAGGCAAATGCAGAGGTGTGCTCCCCAGAACAGCCTTGTGGGATGGAGTGGGTGTCTTATACAAGCTCATCATGGGACTTCATTTTATGAACCTGACTTCTACCCCTGATCCAGGCCATGGTATACAGATGCATACAGATATCTGGCCAGAGGGATGCAGGGCAATGGTTTCTGCTCCCCAGATTCTCCCTAGAGGCCCTCAGCCATGCTGCTCTCCCTGTCTTCTGTCTTGTCACACTGATAAGAAGTGTTCGTTTGCCACTGTCCAACCTTCTTGGGGTCAGGGACAAGGACCCCTAGTCAGCTGTGCTGGCTCAGTGTGTGAGTGGGAGGGAAGGACAAGATTCGGGGGCAGTGGGCAGCTTCTCCTCTAGACCTGACTGTCCCATTGCAGAGGGCTCAGGAAGATGCTGCCTGTACAGGTGGTGCCTGTGTGTGCTCTGTGCAGGGAGCTGCTGACGTTCTGTCTCTGCGGTATCCGGTTCTATGTTACGCCTGGTAAAAATCAGTTTGGCATCAACATATACCAACAGGTTGGCCAGGGCTGGGAACACAAGCCCCAGGGCAGCTTCTCAGAGTGTTAGGAGTGAATCCAAGCCCCACCTAAGCCTACACTGGCTTCTGAGGCCACAGATCATCTTGAGTCATGCTGGTCCAGCTAGCTCACCAGACCCTTGGGCACCCAAGAGCTCTCCTCTGCTGGACCTCCGCAGCCTTCTGCTGCCACTGGCCTGCTTCTCACAGGGCAGGTTCATGGCCATCTCCTGCAGGCTCTTCCCTTCTCACAGCCTCAGCCTCTGTATCTTCATCATCTCCTACTCTGAGGCTGACTTGTCTGCTTTCTGTTTCCTCCACCTTGGAGCCCAGTGGAACCTTTTCCTGCTCCATACTCAGAACCATGCTGGCCCACGATGGGTGAGCAAGGAACAAATATGTGGTTAAACCTGTAGATTTGGCACCAGGTGGATCTCAGTGAGACCAAGGCCAGCCTGATCCCTCTCAAACCCTAGACTTGAATGATGTTGGGAAGACCAGCCTTGGTGGCTCTGGGCGAGTCCTTCAATTCTGCATGAGGACCTTCAGATGAACCCGTGGCTGTCTCTTACCAGGGCATAGACTGATGCAGAGGGGCTTCCAAACCTGTGTGGTCAGGGGATACTGAAGGGCAGCCTTGCTGAGCTGACTTGCCTCCTAGCAGCCCTGATCAGCAGTCCAGGAGGGGCTTAAATAGGAAGCACCTTATGTGATGGAGGGCGCCTGCTCCTGCTAGGTAGGCCTGGGTCTGAAGCAAGGCCTTCATGTGGTGATATCTGAAGGTGAATGAGTTTTGGCAGCCCTGGGTTTTTAATGCCCTCCAAGTTGTTGGCAGGCATCCAGCATCCTAAACTGCCTGGCTGCCCGGCTTCTTCACACCCAGGTGCTCTAGCTTAGTGTGTTTCCTTTCAGGATCCAGAGCCTCCAGCTGCACCCTGAGCTGTACCTTGCACACCTGAGCTCTAGCACAGACCTGAATGAGGGCCGTGCCCGCCACAGAGCCTGGCAGCAGACACTCAACTGCAAGATCCAGCACATCGCCCTGCAGCTGCTTGTCAGCATCTTCAGGTATTCCAAAGAGCACTAGAACATCCAGAGTGGCCTAAAGTTGGGCCAGTGAGCTCATTCTGCACAGCCTCCCTTACGACCAGAGTAGGAGGCCTACTGGGAGTCCTAGGGTTACTCTGACCCTGGCCAGCACCCTCCTACCCCTACCGTCTTTCTTTCCTATCACCTGCCATTTGGATAGCTTCTTCTAAGGCATCCTCCTGGGAGATGGTGTCTGATATAAAACCTGCCTGGGGCGTTTCCCTCTGCTCTGGTCCCGGCTGGACCTGTGGGCGGGAACCGGGGTCGCAGGGGAGATGCCATAACGCGCCAGGCCAGTAGGATCGAAAGGTTATTCCTGGACAGACTGTCAGCCCATGAAAGGAAACAGCCAGAATTGACCAGAGTCCAAGTCAACAGCTCCAGAGAGAGTGGACTGTTTTACCTCTCATCCACCTGTGCCCCTTTTCTAAGCCTAGGGAACAACCTGCGGAAGAGGGGGCGTGGTAGAATGTAAGGGCTGCGATTGGGGTGAATGGTGAAACTACAGCAATGTAGTCTGGACACTCATTTGATCAACTTGATTGAACAAACAACCTGTCACCCCCCACTGGATGGTGGGGCTGTAGGTGTTTGGGCACAACAGCCTGCAGATAGGTTTTGCATGAAGGATGCTTGTACTCATGGATTATCACTTATAGCTAAAAATGAAAAAAAAAAAACTGAGAGAAAGATGCAGGACAGTTATGGCAGAATGCATGATCTGGGATGGGGTGGGGG
>VZQC01008130.1:1936314-2078734 GCA_009823505.1 Rhizomys pruinosus
TCCAGGGGAATCCGAGACCCTCTTCTGACCTCTGCGGTGTTGCACGACACGGGTGCACAGACTTACATGCAGGCAGTACATTCATACACATACAGAAATAAATAAAATTAATAAAAAAAAATTTTATTTACTTTTGTATGTGTATGAATATACTGTCTGCATGCAGGTCTGTGCATCCATGTCGTGCAATGCCGTGGAGGTCAGAAGAGGGTCTTGGATTCCCCTGGAACTGGAGTTCTCCTGGAATTGGAGTTGCAGATGGTTCTTAGCCGCCATGTGGGTGCTGGAGATCGAACCCAGGTCCTCTGCAAGAGCAGTCGGTGCTCTTAACCGCTAGGCTATCTCTCCAGCCCCATGAGTATGGGTGATTTTTTTTTTAATTTTTATTTATTCTTGTATGTGTATGAATGTACTGTGTGCATGTAGGTTTGTGCACCTGTGTCGTGCAGTGCCGCAGAAGTCAGAAGAGGGTGTCAGATTCCCCTGGAACTGGAGTTAAAGACAGTTCTCAGCTGCCATGTGGGTGCTGGGGATAGAACCTGGGTCCTCTGCAAGAGCAGTCGGTGCTCTTAACTGCTAGGCCATCTCTCCAGCCTGGTAGTGCACATCTTTAATCTTGGCACTGGGGAGGCAGAGGCAGAGGCAGAGGCAGGCAGATCTCTGTGAAATCAAGGCCAGCCTGGCCTACATAGTGAGTTCCAGGCCAGCTGGGTCTACAGGGAGACCTTGTCTCAAAAAGACAAAATAAAATAAAATAAAATATTTAAAAAAAGTAACTAGTACTCTTTATCACTGAGCCTTCTCCCCAGCCCTCATCTCTCATTTTAAATTAGCTTTTAGTGTATAGTTTACACAGAGTAAAAGATACATTAAGTCTGTGGTTTGATGGACTGTGTCACACCTGGGTGACTACACTCTCAGTCAGGATGTCAGTGCCCGCTGCTTCCTGTTTCCGTCTTCCACTCTGGCTCAGGCAGCCTCTGACTTCTCTGTGGGGAGGACTAGTCTTCTCAGAGTTTCCTGTTGTTTCTATTCTGGTCCTAGCTCTGCTGGCTCCTTTCTTCTCTCTGGGACCGACTCTTGGGCTGTGTCTCAGCAGTGCTCCCTCTTCTCTTTCGGCCATGTCCGAGGGTCGAGCAGAACCCATTGTTTGTGCTCATCACACAAAGAAATACCCTGGGTTTTACTCTGGCTCCAGCAGGCAGTCCTGTGAAAGCCTTATAGGTTTTTCACACCTTTGAGTTGAGAAGAACAGCCTCTTTCCAGGATACAGGTTAGCCATTCACTGAGTGGCATGTGGGCCCTTTGCGGTCCAACCCAGCCAGCACTCTCCCCTGGCCATGGGGCCTTCATGAGCTCCTACCCCTTGTGAGCTCAGAGATTGTTCAGCTTCTCAGACCTCTGCCTGGTTCTGAATAGTTTGTTGTTGTTGGTTTATTTTTTTTCTTGTTTTTTCAAGACAGGGTCTCCCTGTAGTCCCTAGCTGTCCTAGAACTTGCTACATAGACCAGGCTGGCCTTGAACTCACAGAGATCTGCCTACCTGGTTCTGCATAGATTTACTCTGAGACCGAGCCCTTAGTATTCTATCGCACATAACAGGGAGTGAAAGATGGGAACTAGGGCCCAGAGGGAAGCCTGGAACGCCAAGTTCCCGGAGGAAAGCCCGGAACGCCAAGTCCCCGGAGGAAAGCCCGGAACGCCAAGTCCCCGGAGGAAAGCCCGGAACGCCAAGTCCCCGGAGGAAAGCCCGGAACGCCAAGTCCCCGGAGGAAAGCCCGGAACGCCAAGTCCCCGGAGGAAAGCCCGGAACGCCAAGTCCCCGGAGGAAAGCCCGGAACGCCAAGTCCCCGGAGGAAAGCCCGGAACGCCAAGTCCCCGGAGGAAAGCCCGGAACGCCAAGTCCCCGGAGGAAAGCCCGGAACGCCAAGTCCCCGGAGGAAAGCCCGGAACGCCAAGTTCCAGGAGGAAAGCCCGGAACGCCAAGTCCCCGGAGGAAAGCCCGGAACGCCGAGTCCCCGGAGGAAAGCCCGGAACGCCGAGTCCCCGGAGGAAAGCCCGGAACGCCGAGTCCCCGGAGGAAAGCCCGGAACGCCGAGTCCCCGGAGGAAAGCCCGGAACGCCGAGTCCCCGGAGGAAAGCCCGGAACGCCGAGTCCCCGGAGGAAAGCCCGGAACGCCGAGTCCCCGGAGGAAAGCCCGGAACGCCGAGTCCCCGGAGGAAAGCCCGGAACGCCGAGTCCCCGGAGGAAAGCCCGGAACGCCGAGTCCCCGGAGGAAAGCCCGGAACGCCGAGTCCCCGGAGGAAAGCCCGGAACGCCGAGTCCCCGGAGGAAAGCCCGGAACGCCGAGTCCCCGGAGGAAAGCCCGGAACGCCGAGTTCCCGGAGGAAAGCCCGGAATGCCAAGTTCCAGGAGGAAAGCCTGGAACGCCAAGTTCCCGGAGGAAAGCCTGGAATGCCTTTGGGTTCCCTGCTTGGCTCTCACCAGACCATCATTCTTCATGTAGGTCTAGGCCCCTTCTCTCCTTGTCCTGCTTAGGGCTGGCTTGTGGTCCAAGAGCCTCCTTGTCAGACTGCTTACCTACATGTCTGGGTGGTAACAACCCCAGCACTGTAGAGCCCCCTGTGAAGTCAGGACCCAGGGCTGTCTGGTTCCTGAGTCTGGCAGAGGTAGCTGGTGAAATCAGGATAGCTGGGTTTCACAGAGTATGCTGTGGGGTGCCAGAATACCTGGGTTCAGGGTTCACCCCCCACCCCCAGACTGCAGGCATAACTATCCTAGTGATCATGTGTCCTGGGCTTTTGAACTTTTTGTATTTTTTTCAAATGAAGAGTAACTGCCTATTTCAGATTAGCAGGTGAGGAACTACAGACCCTCCCAGTAGAAAGGAACTAACTGCAGGGCCTGGAGAGATGGTTCATTGGTTAAGAGCACACATTACTCTTCTAGAGGACCCAAGTTCAGGTCTTAGCACTCATGTTGAGTGGTGCACAAATGTCTGTAACTCCAGCCCCAGGGGCCCAGTGCCTCTGTGGGTACCTGCATCCATGTGCACACCCCTTCATACACATAATCAAAAACAATAAAAATCATTTTAAAAGGAGCCAGTTGTGAGGCTCCCTCTTTTTAGAGACTGCTGCCCAGAGGCACCTGTGCTAGGGGCTGCTGCTCAGCTGCGCTGCTGCAGGTTCTCAGAGGCTGGAGGACCCTGAGGCACATGTGTGACGCCACTTCTCACCTGCAGGTGTTGGACACTTACATGTTCCACTCATTTCTGAAGGCCAGGCTCAACGGCAGGATGGACGCCTTTGCTCGGATGGACCTGGACACCCAGTCTGAGGAGGACAGGTGCCTTATCCTGGGTTTTGCACACACAGTTCTCTGGGGAGCAAGGGCTCAACTATCAGTGTTTTATTTGGATGTACAAATCATCAGGAAAAGACTGACACTGAGCAGCTTACCATGAGCTCCATAGCAGGGTGCTGTCTGTGTCCGTTTCCCGCAGGCAGGCTCTGTGTGCTGGTGTGGCATCCTGTTCTGCACCCTGGTCTCTGTCCATGTCACGTGCTCATCTTTACTGTCTTCTCACACCCCATCCACAAAGTCTGTCTTTTATCTGCCTTTTCTTTTAAAAAAAAAAATTATATATATATATATATATATATATATATATATAATTTTTTTTGCCACATGTGATGAAGTACTTGCTCCTGGCGGTTTGTGCACCCTTTGTGCAGTGCCATGGAGGTCAGGAAGAGTTGTGTCAGATTCCCTGGAAACTGGAGTTAAAGGATGGTTCTCAGACGCCATGTGGGGGCTGGGATCGAACCCCGGTCCTCTGCAAAAGCAGCATTACCCTTTTTTTTTTTGTCTTTTGAAGACAGGGTATCCCTATATAGGCCCCGCTGGCCTGGAACTCCACCTCCGTAGACCAGGCTGGCCCTTGAGCTCACAAAGATCCGCCTTGCCCTGCCTCCCAAGTGTAGGATAAAAGGAGTGCACCACCATGAATGGCCTGCCGTCAGGCACACTTATCTGCTAGGCCATCTCTCCAGCCTTTTATCTGCCTTTTCTATGAAAAGCTATGCCACCTCTGAAAATGCCCTATTTGTTTCTGGGGCTGTTGGCTCCTGAGGACCCTCCGTCCTCCCCCCTTGAGCTGCATGAGGTGGGACCCAGTGACTCTTTGCACTCGTGTATAGGGCTGGCCCACCCTGCTTGTTACAGTGCACGTGGTATGTGATGAAGGGACACACTTCCATTGTTGTGCCATGAAGCAAACCCTTGCTTTTCCCCACCCCAGGATAGACAGGATGCTTATAAGTCCAAGGAGACCTACTGTGGAGAAGATGGCCTCGAGGAAGGCCGCAGCTCTGCACAGCACCCACAGGCGCATGGTGGTCAGCATGCCCAACCTGCAAGACATTGCCCTGCCCGAGCTGCTCCCCAGGAACTCGTCACTTCGAATAATGGACACCTCGTGCTGTAAAAGCAGCAGCCCAGGTGAGGCCGCACCCACCTTCCCAGCTCGAGTCAGCAGAGAAGCCACAGCCTGGTGCAGAGGGAAAGGGTGTCTTTACATTGTATTTTAAATGTTTGCTTATTTAATTGATTTATTTGTTTGTGTGTATGTGCGTGGCATACAATGACATGTGTAGAGTCAGAGGACAACTTGTGGGAGTTGAGCCTTTCTTTCCACCATGTGAGTTGTGGGAATCGAACTCAAGCCATCAGCCTTGGTGGCAAGCACCATTTCCTGCCAAGCCATTTTGCTGGCCCAGGTTTAACAATTTTTTTCACCATCTTCAAAAAGAGTTATTTTATTCATTCAAATTTCTCTTTCAGAAGCAGCATTTATTTGTATTTAAAAACTAGTTTGCAAAAGAATATATTTTGAGAGATTGTTTTTCCATTTAGCTCTGTTAGATACATAGATAAAATAGATTCTGAGCATTCTACACTGCAAATTGCCTCCCCAGCTGTAAGCTTTCTTTTCAGAATGTTTCTATAATAAGAATTGATGGAGGCTCACCACAGCTTCTTTTTTTTTTTTTCTCTTTTGTTTATTTTTAAGGGATTCTACAATACAGTTGTTTTCAGATAACATTGATGTTACTCAGTTTGCTGTACAATTAGGTAATTGGTGCATTTTTTTTTGAAGTAAGCCAAATTATTAAGCATAAGCAATGAATGTAAGTAACATTCATGTAAAACCAATTTGCAAGTATCTATGTCCAAATTTTGAACAACCCAAGGTTCCCATAGTCCAGTTGGAGAAGCTTGTATGCACAGGCATGTTGATCAATTAGGAGTCCAGACTATATTCCTGTAGTCTCACGATTCACCCCTATCTCTCTGCAGCCCTTACAATCTACCACGCCTCCTCTTCCGCAGTTTGTTCCCTGGGCTTTGGGAAAGGGGCACAAGTGGGTGAGAAGAAAACAGTCTAATTTCTTTGGAGTTGTCATTTTGGACTCCAGTCTGTTCAGGTTGTTTCCCTTCATGGGTTGACAGCTTTTCCAGTGATACCTTTTTTAGTCATACTAACAAAGCACAAGCTATTGGATGTACAGGCATTTAAGCAGTACCAATTATTATGTCAAGCTAAGCTGTGAGCATAGACACAGATGCTTGGATGGTATGCTAATCCGCAAACTGTGGTTTCTCTATAAAGGGTGACAAGTTCTTATTGTGGCTTATAACATCTCCTAACCACTAGAGGACATAAGCTTGTGGCATCCGCTGTGAGTTATTCCTCCAAGGAGAGAGCTAATAGCCAAATAGATTTGGGATATATATAGACACTTGGCTGCCACTGTTGCACAGTATCTCCAGGCTGTTGAGGTGTAGCTGATATTGACGGAGGAGTCTTGCTTGTCTCAGGGAGACCAATATTTTGCTGTATTGCTTTAGTGGCCTTTGGTAACGCTCTCTAGCATTTCAGAGGCCAGTTGTATGCTAGCAAGTGACGTCTCATAACATTTTTCATGCTCACACCAGGTCTTCGACAACAGGGACTTACTGCCTTTCTCCTTGCATATATCCCACTTATAGGCAAAAGGCCTTTATAATTTGGGGGGGGGGGGTTGAATCCCCTAGCCAACATCTCCTAGGCAGAATAATTCATTGCTGATATCAGAGCTTTCCTGTACTAATATATTTTGCTTAATTACACAGCTTATAAAGACTTTACTATTGAATTTGGCTCTAGATAGAGAATTATCCTTTCACAGTTCCTATGCCTATCAGTCAATTAAAGAAGGTAGTTATACCTGTTTTATAAGAAATTACCACTATTACAGTTGGCTCTAGTTTACAGTTAGGGAATAACTTCAGTATCATCATGCTTTTCTTTTTCCTATAAAGGGGAGAGGTAGGAAGGTTTCTCAGCATCTGGAAGGTAAACTTCGTTAGGGCCCATTATAAACAGTTATCCCAAATAGAATTCAGAGAGATGCTCAGTGTCTGTGACTCAGGCAGTCTGAGGTTCCGCTTTCTTTAATGTTCAGATGGGTCAGCCTTGGGGATCATTCCTCAATGTAATCAAAGCCATATACAGGAAACCCACAGCCAGGTTTAACAGTTTTAACTTGCTGCCGGGCATGATGGCCCACACCTTTAATCTCAGCACTGGGGAGTCAGAACCAGGCAGATCTTTGTGAGTTCAGGCCACTCTGGTCTACATAGTGAGTTCCAAGCCAGCTGGGGCTACAAGGAGACCCCATCTCAAAAAAGACAAAAAAAAAAATTTTTTTTTTGAACTTGCTAAATGTAGTCTAATTATCTGAAATCACTTCAGGGTGTTTGCTTTGCCAGTCTTGTTTCTCTCGTCTTTTGTCTGTATGTTTGGTCTCACAGTGTCCTTGCTAAAGGCAGCAATGATATAGCTTGGCATCTTTTTCTCATCTCTAAGTGTGCATGCACGGTATGTGTACAGTGCGTGTCTGCACGTGCAGGTATGTAATGGGATACCTGGCAGGTGCCAGGCTACTTCTTTAGGCCCTCCTGCAGCTGGTGGTCCTGAATGCACACACTGAGGCACCCAGGTTTGAGGCTGAGGCAGAGTAGAGAAGGGTCTGAGTTGTGTAGGACTCTTCCAGGAGAGTAGCAGGGAGAGGCTACTACAGCTTGTCAAGGGAGACCCTTGGCAACGAAGGACAGCAGGAGCAGAACTCAGTGTTGCGATGGAGGTGAGTCTCTAAAGAGGTCTGTGTGTCAATCTTAATGCTAACCTGAAGTTACCCTGGCATCTGGATGCATGCAACCTGTGCTGTACTTCTGCATAACTTCCCCAAGGGGTGTCCTGCAGGACATCCGTCACTTGTCTTCTGAGCCTCTTCCTGTGCATGTCTAGGATGGAGCCATACTCCTTCCTCAGAGGGTGGGAGAGATGGTTGGCTGGCCAGGTCTCCATCTCAGGCTGCAGGTACGAGTGTAGAGACCCTCCCCATGTAAATGAACAAACCTCATTGCCCATAGCAACTGATTCTTGGGGCTTGGAGCATTAGGCAGTCTGAGCCCCTATGCAGCCATTTCCTGACGGTGTGACCCCAGGCATACCACTTCCTTCTCTGGGCCTGCAGTTCCCTCTCTGGGCTCTGTAGTGTTGTGGCACTCACTCTAGGAACCCAGTCAGCCTTTTCTGCTTTTACCTGTAGGCTCCAACCTCCAGCTTCCATAGCCAAGGCCCTACCTGTCTGGGGAAGCTTTAGCCAGTGGCGTGGCATTGGTGTGGATGGCCTGAGTGCTGGCTTTGGCCCCCTGTCCCAGTGGAGCTCCTAGGAGGAGAGGCCCTCCAACTCCTGGTCAGTGCATAGTCCGCAGGAGGCTGCAGAGCCCTCCTGTTGAAGGAATTAGTGTGGGGCAGCCCGGTTGTGACACTTAGTAGCTATGTCCTTGCACCAGGTAACCTGGTCTATGAGGCCTTACCTTCTACATCTGTGCATTGGGAGTTCTGGTAATGCCCACCTTCGAGAGCCATTGTTAAAGGTGAGCAAATCACATATTCTCGAAGGCTGAGCCCAGCCTGGCAGGTTTATCTTGACTTTGGTCATCAGCTTAACCTGCAAATCCCCATTTACAGCATTATCACATATATTAATAACATTAGAAAACAAAATTGTCCCGTGGAAAATAGTTACTGTTTCTCTGGAAGCAAAACAATGGGCTCTTGTTCTCCCTTGGTGTGTGTGGAATGTCCTGGAAGGGTCTCGTTGGTTCCTGCTGTTCCTCGTCCAGGACAATGTTGCTGCGACGGCACCTGCGCTCCTTTCCCAGGACTGTGCTAATTGCCTGCATGCTTCCCTTGACTTTTCAGTTCTGAACGTGACCCCTAAGTCCACACACACGTTCAAGATCCCCGAGATCCACTTCCCGCTGGTGAGCCAGTGTGTTCAGGCATACTACGAGGACCTCATCACCCAGCTGAGCAAGGCCATGGGCCTGCTGGGCCCTGGTGACTCTTTGCTCCTAGCGCGATATTTCTACCTGCGTGGTCTCGTTCACTTGACCCAGGGACAGCTTCTGAGTGCTCTCTTGGACTTCCAGAACCTGTATAAGACTGACATAGGGATCTTTCCTGCTGATCTTGTTAAGAGGACGGTGGGGTCCATGTCAGCTTCTGAGCGGGCCCAGGCTGAGCGGATGCCTGAGCTGAGGAGGCTCATCACCGAGATCCTGGACAAGCCGGGTGAGGCCCCCAAGGCCGACGATGCTGTGAAGAACTTTGAGCTGCCCAAGAGACACATGCAGCTGAGCGACTTCGTGAAGCGGGTGCAGGAGTCAGGGATCGTGAAGGACGCAGTCATCATCCACCGCCTGTTTGATGCACTGACTGTGGGTAAGAGTGACCCCCAGCACACTCTAAGTACAAATGTTCCTGGGTCTGCACGTTCTATAGCCAGCGAGTCAACCAGCTGCAGATTGAAAGCACTAAAAAGATTTGTGTTTGGGCCAAGCGTGGAGGCATATGCCTTTAATCCCAGCCATCAGGAGGCAGAGGCAAGCAGATCTCTGTGAGTTCAAGGCCAGCCTTGTCTATAGAGCGAGTTCCAGGCCAGCTGGGGCTACAGTTGAGACCCTGTCTCAAAAACACCAAAAAAAAATGATTTGTGTCTGCACTCAACAGAGGCAGGAATTTTTTCTTTGCCACTGTTCCTAAACCAGGGCTTCTTAAACTTCTATTCACAACTAAAACCTACATGATCCAGGTATCCAGGTATAAAAACCAAACATTTGGGCTGGACGTAGCAGTTAAGAGCACTGACTGCTGTCGCAGAGGACCCAGGTTTGATTCCCAGCACCCATATGGTGGCTATCAACTGTCCATAACTCCATTCCAGGGGATCCGACACCTTTTTCTGACCTCCCTAGGCATTGCATGACATGGGCACACTTACTTACGTATATACAAGCAATACATTCATGCATATAAAATAGAAATAATAAACATGGTATTTAAAAATAATAATTTGGGGACTGGAGAGATGGCCTAGCGGTTAAGAGTGCCGACTGCTCTTGCAGAGGACCTGGGTTCGATCCCCAGCACCCACATGGCGGCTGAGAGCCGTCCTTGACTCCAGTTCCAGGGGAATTCACCAACACCCTTTTCTGACCTCCATGGCATTGCACAACACGGGTGCAAAAACCTACATGCAGACAGTACATTCATACACATAGGAAAATAAATAAAATTAAAAAAATTTATAAAAAAAATAATAATTTGGTATAGAAGGTAATATCAACATTGATTAAAGATGGAAGCAGGGTGGGAATGTAGCTCAGTTGACAGAAGGCCTGGCTGCATGCATGAAGCCTGGTCCCTATCCCTAGTGCCTGGAATGAACCAGGTGTGGTGACTCACACCTGCAGTCCCAGCTCTGCACTACCCAGCTGGAAACAGGAGGATCTGAAGTTCAAGGTTTGAAGGCAGCCTGGGCTACATGAAACTCTGCCTAGAAAAGAAAAAGAGATAGAAGCCAATTTGCATAGTAATGAGAGATGTATGTACTTGTTTATATAGAGAATGAAGTTTTCAACTATGTATTATGGCTCATGCCTGCAATCCCAACACTTGGGAAACTGAGGCAGGAGAATCACTATGAGGTCAAACTTAGTATGTAAAAACACCAGCATAACAGCCAGTAGTCTTCAGAGCTGAGCTAAGATGTTTCGGGCAGCTTTCATTGTTGGTGTATGGTGTAGCATGTGTGGTGTAAAGTACATATGTGTGTTCAGATCTAGGGCTGTAGGTGAAGTTGCATGATGCAACATGGGTAAGCTGTTTGTGAGCTGGAGGTATGTGAGACGTATGATGGAAGATGAGGCTGGCCATCTCCAGAGATGCATCTGACCCAGTGGCAGCCCTTCAGCTGGACAGCTGTGGCTCTGTTGAAGAGCTTCGCACACAGAAGCACAGAGGCCATGTGCCAGGTGCCGGGCGGCCCCCAGGTTCAGACTCCTCGTTACACACACAGAGGCCCAGAGGCCAGGTGCCAGGTTCCAGGAGGCCCCGAGGTTCAGACTCCTTGTTATACACACAGTAGCCCAGAGGCCATGTGCCAGGTGCCGGGTGGCCCCCAGGTTCAGACTCTTTGTTACACACACAGAAGCCCAGAGGCCAGGTGCCAGGTGCCAGGAGGCCCCCAGGTTCAGACTCCTTGTTACACACACAGAAGCCCAGAGGCCAGGTGCCAGGTTCCAGGAGGCCCCCAGGTTCAGACTCCTTGTTACACACACAGAAGCCCAGAGGCCAGGTGCCGGGTGGCCCCCAGGTTCAGACTCCTTGTTACACACACAGAAGCCCAGAGGCCAGGTGCCGGGTGACCCCCAGGTTCAGACTCCTTGTTACACACACAGAAGCCCAGAGGCCAGGTGCCAGGTGCCAGGAGGCCCCCAGGTTCAGACTCCTTGTTACACACACAGAAGCCCAGAGGCCATGTGCCAGGTGCCGGGTGGCTCCCAGGTTCAGACTCCTTGTTACACACACAGAAGCCCAGAGGCCATGTGCCAGGTGCCGGGTGGCCCCCAGGTTCAGACTCCTTGTTACACACACAGAAGCCCAGAGGCCATGTGCCAGGTGCCGGGTGGCCCCCAGGTTCAGACTCCTCGTTACCCCACTACTGCAAGGGTTGTCTCTTGGGTCTGGCCATGCTCTCTGTTCCCCAAAGAAGCCACTGTCCCTAATGTGGGCCTGCATTTTGCACTGTGTATAAACCTGGTTGACTGTGAATGTCTCCCCACAACGGGTTGTGTGCTGCACGCTCATGGACTGTGTCCTGGCCTCTGACAGTTTGAGCCCCTGCTTCACTGCTTGCTGATCCATGAGACCTATGTCGGTGCACCCGTTTGTCCTCTCTGCCACGGGCTGTGTGGAAAGAAGCATAGCTTGTCTGTCATCCTGTAACTTTGCCTTTCTGGGCAGTGACACTGAGGGCCCCAGAGTCAGTGTGGGTTGGTTTCTGTTTGAGCCAGCAACTGAGCTGAGTGCAAGTGCTGGCTCCCGACATGCACTGCGCCATGGCTCCCCTGTCACCCACCCGAGAGATCCTGGCTGCCCACTGTCTGGCAGCACGTGACTCACTGTCACAGTGGTCTTACTCTGTGATGTGCACTGGCACAACCTGGCCTGTGTCCCCCCTCTTCTCCTGTGCTGGCTTCTTCCTGCGAGCTGTGTTCCTGTTGGGATAGCTCTTCCCGCCGTTGACTTGTGGGTGACCTTCCTGTGCCCTGGATGCTTCTCCTTGCATGGTGACATACCGGGTGTTTTCTGACCATGTAGCAAGCACTACAGTGTGTGAGTGGGTTGAGTGTGTCTGTGTACTGCTGCAGGAAGGCTTGGACGTGTGTGTGTGTGTGTGTGTGTGTTTACATGTGTGTACGCATGTGCCTGCCTGTTTTTCTCTGTTTCTCTCTGTGTTCTTCCTCCCTGCGGAGGCACTCGAATTGTGCATTCACTCGACCGTGCTGGCCAGCCTGGCGAAGGTCAGGCCAGTCAAGCCCATCACACACAGGCTCTGCTTACACAGATTCCACCAACTGCAGACCAAAACTATTTGGAAAAAAGCCAGGTGTGATGACACACACCTTTAACCCCAGCACTTGGGAGGCAGAAGATGGTGGATCTCTGTCAGATTGAGGCCAGCCTGGTCAACATAGTGAGTACCTAGCCATCTGTGGCTATAGGAAGACCCTGTCTCAAAAAGACCAAAAAAAAAAAAAAAAAAAAAAAAAAAAAAAAAAAAAAAAAAAAAAAAATTGGACGTATTGCTTTGTACTGAGCACGTGTGGACTTTTCACTTCTTACCATTTTCCAAGAAGTAAAAGAACTTTCATGATGTTACTAGGTCAACAACTCGGGGAGGACATGTGGGCTTGTGCTAACACTGTGCCACTTGCAGAAGGAACTTGATCCCCACAGACTCTGAGAGAAGGAAGTAAGCTCTCTGGGGAGATGGAGGTAAAGAGGTTCTTGCCCCCAACCAGGTGTGGTAGGACCCATCTTCAGGCTGCTGTGGGGTAGCCATCACTGCCCAGAAATTGAGAGGTTGAAAGATGAAATGGGTGTGCTAATGTGTAGAAGGAGGTGCAAGGCACTTGCAGAAACCACTGCAGCTGTGGACGCCCTGCCCCTTGCTGCTGTGTGAAGGTTCTGTGCACTTTGGGTCCTGTGTGTGGTTGTCTGGCAATGATTGGACCTGTAGGTTTATTGTTCTCACCTGGCAAGATGCCAAGCATGCCTGGTGGCTCTTTGTCCCCACAGCTCTGGTATGGCCTGGCCACCTGGTTACTTGATGTCTGCTGCACCTGCAGTAGGAAGAAGGCCTGCCTCTCTCTTAAGGCCTCTCCCTCTCCTGCTCTGCAGGTGGTGCTGTGTGTGTCGTCCCCCACCTCCGCTGCAGTGGGCCTAGGAAGTTGGTGGGCTGGGCCTGGGGTTGTCCTGCGGTTGTGTCCCTGGCTGGTGCGGAGCTGGCAGTGCTTCTCCCTTGGCTGAGAGGCAGGGCGGCTGTAAGGGTGCACCCGGTGTGTGTTTTGATAAAATGTGTGTGCTGAGAAAAGGTCAGCACTGGGCAAAGCTGATGGGTGTGTGTGTGTGCGTGTGTGTGCGTGTGTGTGCGTGTGTGTGTGCGTGTGCATGTGTGTGTGCGTGTGTGCGTGTGTGTGTGCGTGTGTGTGCGTGTGGGTGTGTGGTGCGTGTGTGGTGGGTGGCATGGGTGTGCTTTGTGTGGCGTGGTGGCAGTGTGGTGCGTGTGTGTGTGTGAGTATACTCAAGGGCATGTGTGTGTGTGCGCGCAGCGTGTGGTGTGTGCATGTGTGTGTGCGTGCGTGTGGCACCTGATGCCCAGTGTGTGTGTGTGTGATGCGTGTGTGTTGTGCGTGTGTGGGCTGTGGGTGGCATTGTTATATAGGTTGCAGTGTGTTGTTTGTGAGTGGGCTGTGTGTGTGGCGTGTGGATGTGTGTGCGTACTAAGCATGTGTGTTCGCTCCTGGTTAGGCCATGTGTGTGTGTGCGTTGGTGTCGGTTGTGTGTGGTGGCGTGTGCTGTGTGTGTAGGTATACTCAGGGCATGTGTGTGGTCGTTGAGTGTGTGGTGTGTTGCATGTTGTGGTGATGAGTGACCAAGGGCTGTTGTGTTGGGTGTCGTGTGCGTGGTTGCATGTGAGTTCAGATGTGTGTGTGCATGTGTGGTGTCATGTGTTTGAGTATACGCAAGGGCATGTTGGTGGTGTGTGGGTGCATGTGTGTGGTGAGTTACTAGGGCATGTGTGTTGTGGTTGTGTGCGTGTCTCGTAAGTGGCATTGTCCGTGTGTGTTGTCATATGTGTACAGCCGCCGTGGCATGTGTGTGTGTGGTGTGTAGTATACTCAAGGGCAATGTTGTTGTGTGTGTGCATGTGGTGTGCCTGTGTGTGTTTGAGTATACTCAAGGGCATGTGTGTGTTGTGTGTGCATGTGTGGTGTTGAGTTATAAGCTGTTTGTCGTGTGTGCATGTGTGTGTGTGTGAGTATACTGCAAGGGCATGTGTGTGGTGATGTGTGTTACTCAAGTGTGTGTGTGTGGTGTCGTACTAGGGTGCCTGTGGGTGTGAGATGTTGGCCATGTGTGTGTGCCTTCTGTGTGTGTTCGTATCATATGTATGCTGAGAATTAGACCAGCACTGGGCAAAGTGAATGGTGTTCTCATGCTAGCAGTGATGCATCAGGCTATGAGTGTATACTCAGGGTGTGTGTGTGTGTGTATGTATACAATGTGTGTACGTAAGCTGTGTGTGTGTGAGTGTATACTCAAGGGCGTGGTGTGGTGTGTGAGTGTATCTTCAAGGGCGTGGGCGTAAGCTTGTTCGAGAGCCTTGTCTGCGCTATGGGCAAGACCCTGGTTCAATACCCTATGCTCGGGGGCGGGAGGGATGCCTAGCGGTTGTAAGATGCACCGCTTTCTGCAGAGAACCTCAACCCACATGCACTCCACACTCACGGCGAGCCGTCTGAACGTCTGTAAAAACGTCCAATTCCAGGAGAAACTCCCGTTCCAGGGGAATCCAACCCCCTCTCTATCTTCACAGGCTAGCGTTGCACGACATGGAGATGGCACAGACTGCATGCAGGACTGCACTTCATACCATACAGAAATAATAAAAAAAAAAATACCCCTGCTCCCCCCCCACCAAAAAAAAAAAAGAGAGAATAAGCTTATCTTTATTTTATTTTATTTTATTTTTTATGTTGTGTGTGTATTTTGGGAGACAGGGTCTCCCTTTAGTCCCAGCTGTCCTGGAGCTCACTCTGTAGACCAGGCTGGCCTTGAACTCAAAGATCCGCCTGCCTCTGCCTCCCAAGTGCTAGGATTAAAGGCGTGCGCCACCACGCCCGGCCTAAAATTGTTTCATGAATTTTTTTTTATTTTATTTATTTCTGTATGTGTATGAATGTACTGTCTGCATGCAAGTCTGTGCACCCGTGTTGCGCAATGCCGCGGAGGTCAGAAGAGGGTGTCGGACTCCCCTGGAACTGAAGTTCTCCTGGAATTGGAGCTTCAGACGGTTCTCGGCCGCGATGTGGGTGCTGGGGATTGAACCCAGGTCCTCTGCAAGAGCAGTCGGTGCTCTTAACCGCTAGGCCATCTCTCCAGCCCCAGTTCTTACTTTAAAAGAACATTGAGCCTTTTTGTGCTTGTTAGTGTAGTTAGCCTTTGTGTGTGTGTGTGTGTGTGTGTGTGTGTGTGTGTGTGTGTATGTGTGTGTTTGAGACAGGTCTGCCTATTGCCCCAGCTGGCCTGAAACTTGCTATGTAGACCTGGCCTCAATCTCACAGACATCCATATGCCTCTGCCTCTTGAGTGCTGGGATTAAAGGCTTGCACCACCCCGCAATGACGTGGCCTGCTGCTCCCTGTCTCCTGCCCCATTCTCTGTTTTCTGGACTCTTCTTGCACCCCGTGTAACTGAAAGATTGTGATATAATGTGATGTCTGATTCCAGCTCAGTCACTCTGCACCCTGGGGTGCAGGCTACTGCAATGTGAGTGTTTGTAAAGTGGCAAAGAAGGACTCTGGCCCATAATTTTATGGGGTAGCAGATGAACAGCATGCTGTCTGTGACCTTGCTGGAGTCCCTGTGCAGTGTAGGGACTGTGGAGACCTAGCTTGTCCCATCCACAGGGTTACCCCATACTCCGTTTGTCTTCTTGGTATATGTGTTAACCGTTAATACAAGCACATACAGACCCCCTCACTGTTATGATTTTTTTGTTTGTTTGGATCCAGTGACTTAAATGGGTCTTGGTGGCTATATCTCAGTATCAGAATATGCTTGCCAAGCATGGGCAAAGCTCTGGGTTAAATCCCTAAACACCACAAAAGAAAACTAAAAAACTAGGTATCATGGTCAAATACAAAGCAGAAAAAGAGAAAACTCAATGGCGCCACCTGGTGGATCTTCCCATGTGCATATTCTGGTGCTATAGCTTGACTTGCTGACAGACCTTCCTGCATCCTCAGCTGCCCTTATTTGGAAATTTTCTCCAGTACCCAGATGCATCTGCTGTCATGTTGATGCTATGTTTACAGCAGGGAGTGACTAACAATGTGGCTGCACTGGGACCTTGTCCACCTCAGACCTTGGCCTCTGAAGGTGGGCATGGGGCTGGGGGGCAAGGGTTCTGCCCCAAGCAGGAATCGGCTGCCCGTGGCAGCTTTCCTCTTCCTACCTCGGTTTTCTCGTTTATATCCAAGCCTCATAAGTGAGGCTGCCCTTCAGGAGTTCTGGGCCAGCCTCAGAAACTGTGATTTTGTCTTTAAAAAGTATTGGCGGCCCAGGGTTCCCACTGGGGTCCTCTGTAGACTGTGGGGCGCAGGTCTTGGTGTGGAGGCTGAATTCAGTGACAGTCTGACAGAGACATGTGTGGCTTTGTGGTTGTCCAGGCAGGGTGGCACACTTTCTGATAGAAGGCTGCATATAACACTGTTCACCTGGTCTGACAGATAAGGTGAGCCTGTCCAGAGGCACATGACAGTGTGGCCTGTTTGGGGTAGTATGACTGTTGGCTTGTGGGGTGTATAGGGGAGGAAGGTCCAGTCATGGGGGAGTTTTAAGTCTGGTGTGGATGAACATCTCTCTCTGAAAAGTTTGAACAGGGAGTGGAAGGTTCTACTAGAACTTTATTTTTATTTTTTTAATGTTTAGATTTATTTATTTTTATTTTATGTGTATGAGTGTTATGCCTGTGTATATTTAAGTGTACCCATGTCATGCAGTGCCCGTGGAGGACAGAAGAGGGCAACCCATCTCCTGGAACTGTAGTTATGGACAGTTGTTAGATGCCTTGTGGGTGCTGGGATTCAAACCTGGGTCCTCTGCAAGAATAGCCAATGGTATTAACTGCTGAGCCATCTCTCCAACCATTCTACTTGTACTTTAGAAAAGCATTCCACCACAGGGGTGGTCTGACAGCAGTGCAGGATGGAGGGGCCCACTATACATCAGAAGACGTGGAGGAACACATGCCCAAGACACATAACTGGGGCAGAACCAGGCCAGTGTGGTGTGGACAATGGAATGTGTGAGCAGGTAGAGCCAGCAGGTCTTAGCAGCAGCTGAGTGCAGGGACGGGGAGGCTGGGGAGGCTGTACCCCAATCTTCAGATCCGGAAGCACCTGCCCTCTTTTGGGCAGAGGTGAACCTGGGTTCCAGGCCTGGGTCCTTGGCTCCAGAGCTCAGAGTAAACTGAGCATTTGAAGAAGTTATTGAATTGACTAAAATGATCTCAGTTGCAAACAACAAAATACAAAATTTGTTTGTAGACAAAAAGCTGGTATAGGGCTGGTTTCAGGCACAGCTCAATTTAGCGGTGTGGTCGTTTCTCTGAGGATCTGGTTTCTTCAGGTTAACCTCATCCCTTGTGGCTCCAAGATGGTGGCCTCTAGTTCCAGTGGTGATGGAGTGATGGGGAAAAAAAGAAAAGGGAAAGAAACAGAAAAGTGTCCTTAGGATGGTGCTATGTGGCTCAGTGCTAGAGCGGCGCTTGCTAGTTTGTGTAGGTCCCTGAGTTTGATCCCCCGAGTTTCCAAGAAGGAAGGGGAAAAGCCCACTAGGAATTAGATTATATACCAGACACAGTGATGCATGCCTGTAATCCCATCACTAGGAATTAGATTATATACCAGACACAGTGATGCATGCCTGTAATCCCATCATTCCAGAGGAATTAGATTATATACCAGACACAGTGGTGCATGCCTGTAATCCCATCACTAGGAATTAGATTATATGCCAGACACAGTGATGCATGCCTGTAATCCCATCACTAGGAATTAGATTATATACCAGACACAGTGGTGCATGCCTGTAATCCCATCACTAGGAATTAGATTATATACCAGACACAGTGATGCATGCCTGTAATCCCATCATCCAGAGGCCTAGACAGCAGGATCAGAGCATGTTCCAGGCCAGCCTCCTCAGAAAAGTCCTATCCTAGTGCTCTTACCCAAAGTCCTAAGGGTTATGATGATCACCTGTTGTAGATCACCTGGCCATCCCTTTGTGAGCTGGAAGGAGCAGGTGGCCTCTGCCCAGATCTTGTGCCCACCCCTCTCCTGGACAGCTGGGGCTGTTGGAGAAGTCAAAGGCTTTCTGGGAATTGTCCATCCCTGAGAGTCCTGGGTACTCGTGCCACTGCCTCCTCATCTAGGTAATGTGCTGTTTCTTTTTTATTTTATTTTAATTAATTAATTAATTAATTTATTTATTTATTTTTGGTCTTTTCAAGACAGGGTCTCCCTGTAGCCCCAGCTGTCCTGGAACTCATTCTGTAGACCAGGCTGGCCTTGAACTCACAAAGATCCGCCTGCCTCTGCCTCCTGAGTGCTAGGATTAAAGGTGTACGCCACCATGCCCGGCCCTTATTTATTTTTTATGTGTATGAATGTACTGTCTACTTGTAGGTTTGTGCACCCGTGTCATGCAATGCCGCAGAAGTCAGAAGAGGGCATTGGATTCCCCTGGAACTGGAGTTAAAGATGGTTCTCAGCCGCCATGTGGGTGCTGGGGATCGAACCCGGGTCCTCTGCAAGAGCAGTCGGCACTCTTAACCGCTAGGCCATCTCTCCAGCCCCTAATGTGCTGTTTCTTAAAAGCATGAGGCCTTAGGAAAACTCTGCTCTTATTAAATTCAGGACATCAGAAACAGATCGACCCTGAAACATTCAGAGACTTCTACACATGCTGGAAGGAGACAGAAGCGGAGGCACAGGAGGTCAGCCTGCCAGCGCTGCTGATGGCCCATCTGGATAAGAATGAGTGCGTTTACAAGCTTTCGAGTTCTGTGAAGACCAATCATGGTGTTGGCAAGATTGCCATGACCCAGAAGCGCCTGTTTCTGCTCCTTGAGGGGCGGCCAGGCTATGTGGAGATTGCCACATTCAGGAACATAGAGGTGAGGCTGCCACAGTGTCAGGCCTAGAATGGAGCCATTCAGAGCACAGCTGACCACCACACAGCTGACCACCACACAGCTGACCACCACACAGCTGACCACCACACAGCCACCAACCTCCTGGACGCCCTCTGTACCATGTGCTTTCCATGTCCTAGTTTCCCATTGCAAAAGTGAGGGTGACATGGTGTGCCTAGGCAGGACTGTGGGAAGAAGGGTCAGGAGGGCAATACTCCTCACCAACTCTACCTGACCATTGGAGGTATGAAGTGGGGCTGGCTGCTACTTACTCACGAGAAACAGGGGCACTAGGAATAAATTCATCTTGCAGAGATGGCCACATGCTGGCCGCCCGAGTTGCCTTGTCTCACTGTGTCTACTCTTGCTTCCCAGCACATGCTGTTTATTTTCAATGTTATATTTTATTTGTTCATTTGCTTTTGGTGTTTTTGAGACAAGATCTTGCTATGTAGCCTAGGCTGACTTTAAACTTAGAATCTTCCCGCCTCAGCCTCCTGAGTGTTGGGATATCAGACATGCGTCACCATACCTGGCCACATTGCATTTTAATGATAGTCATTTACATCGAAGGGAGGATGTCTGAACCAGGTGTTGTACTGTATGTCTGTTATCCCAGCCCTCAGGAGGCAGAGGCGGGAGGATCCCTGCAAGTTGGAAGCCAATGTGGGCCACATGGTCTCTGTCTCAATAAAATAACTGGGGACTCCCAACAACCTTATTTTGTAGATTGACAATGACTGTCCCAAACTTGAGGCCCAGGAAAGAACAGATGGGGCGTCAGTGTTCTCACAGTTGACCCCCTGAGTGGCCACAGCAGGAGGAAGCACTGAGACCAGTGGCCTCCAGTGGCCATGAGGCCTGCAGTTGTGCTTCCTACTGGCTTTGCTGGCTCCCCCTGGGAGGTCCTCAGAGAAACTGGAAGGTTGTGAGAGGCACACATGCCTGAGACCATGGCGGGGTCCTGTTAGGACTCCTGACACATCACCCTGACTCTTGGGAGGACTCCTCCCAGGCCTGAGCCCCGTGCTGTCCTTAGTGGTGGTCCTGGGCTCTCTCTGCCTTCCTCCCATCAATCCATGCATCTTTCTGCTTGTGATTTCACACTTTCCTTGCTCTGCAGGAAGTCAAGAGCACCACGGTGGCCTTTCTCCTCCTGAAGATACCCACCTTAAAGATCAAGACAGTGGCCAAGAAGGAGGTCTTTGAGGCCAACCTGAAGTCCGAGTGTGACCTGTGGCACCTGATGGTGAAGGAGATGTGGGCCGGGAAGAAGCTGGCAGATGACTACAAGGTCCGAGGCGGGGTGGCCCTTCCCGGTGTAACTAGGAACCAGTGAGAACAGGTCCTGAAGGGCCACCCAGTGCTTATAGCTCAGGCCTGTGCAGGCCTGGTGCCCCTGGGCAGAAGAATTACGCTGTTCATGGGGACATGGGTGATGCCGTAGTTCTGTGACCTTGTGTAGGCTCTGTGACCTTGGGGAGTACTATGAGAAGAGGGGGGTTGGCATGAGAGCCACAGCCCAACTTCTGCAGCTTCCCTCCGTATGCCCCCAGATGTGGTGTCTCCCAGGAAGTGGAGGTACAGGTCTGGGCCCTGCTGACCCTGCAGGTCTGGGCGGGTTTTGGGTCCCTGTGACCTTCTGCAGTCACAGGGTTGCGATAGGTAGTGCTATCAGGTGCTTCCACTGGGGCTCGGGTAATAGCCTGGGATCTTACATATTCATGTTCAGTTGATGGCTTCAGTTCCCGAGTGGTGAGTTTATCGTAAGGAAGGGTGCTCTGGGAAGAGGGGACTCGTAGATGGAGGTGTTCATACTGTCTGAATGGAACAGTTTTATAGGAAAATTTGGGCCAAGCAAGCCAGGTGTGGTGGCATGCACGTGTCATCTCAGTACACAGGAGGCTGAGGCTGAGGCAGGAGGTTCTGGAGTTTGAGGCTGGATAAGACCATGTCTCAAAAAAAAAAAAAAATCACATAAACAGAACAAGTAGACCAAGGCTATGCTCAGAGGACTCTCACATAGGAATGTCCAGAAGGTTAGACAGTGTTGCAGCCTACCTCAGTGGCAGATCTTAGAAGGAACAGGTTGACTGCTGGCAGGAGGGGAGGACTGCCACTTGAGATGGACTGACATGGAATGGGAATGGACTCGGTCCTCTCTAAGGTTCCATATTCCAGCAGCTTTGGCCTAGCCATTCAGCTACATACCTACTGTGATGAACCAACACCATCAGCCTATGGGGGCGGAGGGAGGGGACTGTTCCCAGACCTGTCCCTGGGTCCAGCCATGCCTGCTGCCTATGGAAAGACCACGGCTGTCTCTGTGGAGTCAGAGCAGAGGTGAGGAGTGGTGAGTTCCTGCCTGGCCCCATTTAGAGAAGATGTGCTGGCCCCGTACCATTCATATTTATTTTAACTTGAAGAAAAAGATGATGTAACACAAATGCCTCATCTTTTCAAGCACACTTTTTGATGTTCTGTTTTGTGCAGTGAGGCCAAATCAAGGGATGTTCAGGATTCTGAGCGGTTGACACTCACCTCTTTCTGTCCTAGGACCCACAGTACATCCAGCAAGCGCTGACCAATGTCTTGCTCATGGATGCCGTGGTTGGCACGCTGCAGTCACCCAACGCCATTAGTGCTGCTTCTAAGTTGTCTTACTTTGATAAGATGAAGAATGAAAGTGAGTGTGTGTCTTCAGCATCTCTTCTTATCAGTTAGAACTCACGCCAAATTCTTCTATTTTCAAATTATTTTCTTTTTGGAGATAGGATCTTGCCGTGTAGCCCGCCCTGGACTCACATTCATGATCCCTGTGCCTCGGCCTCCCGAGTGCTGGGCCGACACACCCAGCTCTAACTGGTGTTTGCTTGGTTTGATTTGGTATTTGTTTATCACTGTTTTGTAGTATGTGTGTGTGATATATGTGCACGCACTAATGCCACAGCATGTATGTGAGGGTCAGGACAGCTTGCTGCTGTCGGTTCTCTTCCCACTGTATGGCTTCTGGGGGTCACTCCCCGGTCACCAGGTTTGTTGGCAAGCACCCTTACTCACCCTCTGTGTCGTCTCATTGGTCCTAGCTTGTTTTTGAATACTACATTGTTTTTTTGTTTGCTCTTTTTTTTTAAATTGTTAGAGACAGGATCTCTCTGTAGCACAGACTACCTGAGACTCAGCACGCAGCTCAGGCTGGCTGTGAACTTGCCATCCTCCTTCCTCAGTGTGCATTAGGATTACATTTTTGTTGTTTTTTGAGACAGGGTCTCCCTATAGCCACAGCTAGCTTGGATCTTGCTATATAAACCAGGCTGGCCTCTATCTCATAGATACCTGCCTACCTCTGCTTCCCGAGTGCTCACATTAAAGGCTTGCGCCACCATATCTGGCTGGATTCAGCTTTTAATGCCACACAATGCTCTTCACCTCTCCTTTATTTAATGTTGGACCCTGCAGCTCCTCTCTTCTGGTCTGGATGGTCATTCATTTGATCTGCAAGCTGAGTGTCCAGATCCTTAGCTTCTGGATTTTCTCTGGCTGACTTAACAGACTAGAAATGTCTGACAGGCCACTGAGCAATGCCTTTCTGGTCAGTCTCAGGGCCTATCAGGTGTCTGCTGGACAGCCATAGCCTCTCTGCTCTTGCCTGGGCTGTTGACTGCTGGACTTCACCACTTACGAGGCCCCAGATGCTGACGTATTTTTCTTTTTCTTCTCCTTTCCTCCTTTCTTTTTTGTTTATTTGAGACAGAATCTTATGTATCCCAGGCTGGCCTTGGACTCACTCTGTGGTCGAAGGTGGCCTTGAACTCCTGATTCTCCGTCCTCTGCTTCCCAGGTGCTGGCATACAGTGTGACTTGGCCAGTTTCCTGGGACAGGGGGAATCTCCAGTCTCTTTGCTGCTTATTTCTGTCTGGTGTTATGTTCTAAAAGCCGTGCAGAGGTCAGTGGTAGACTCACGTGTTTGTTTGGGAAGATGGTTTTCAAGCCTAGGACCAGAGAGTAAGAAAACATCCCACCCCCTTTCAGCTTTGATTGTTTCTATTCTAAATGACTCCCTGCAGCCTCCTGCTTTAAGACCTGCATTTGAGAAACAGGAAATATATTGAGGACTTCTGTTAATGTGACAGGCCATGGTGAACGTTTCAGGCTCACTTTGGAGTACAGATGAACTAAGTAGGGATGTCTACCAGTCAATGCCAGCGGTGCCGCTGTCCTCACGCTCGACCTGAGGCATTTGCACTTTGCTGGAGGAACTCTGATGCCTGCTTAGCATTGCCTTCCAAGCTCCTGGGCTCTCTCTCATCTCTCTGGCCTGTATCTCACAGCTGGGATCCTTCCTCACTTCCAGCTCCATTCTTCAGCTTAGCATTGCTTCCTCATTTCCTTCACATCGTGGCCTGTACCTGGACTTCATCCTTTTCTTAAAAATTTCTTTTTGCCAGGCATGGTGGCGCATGCTTTTAATTTAGCATTCAGGAGGCAGAGGCAGGCAGATCTCTGTGAGTTCAAGGCCACCTTGATCTGCGTAGTGACTTCCAAGCTAGCTGGGGCTACAGGGAGACCCTGTTTCAAAAAGACCAAAAAACCATCTTTTTATTTTGTATGTGTGTGTATGTGTGTGTGGCGGGGAGCATGCACATGCAGTGTGCTCTGGGTCTGCATGGAGGTCAGAGGATGGCCCGCGCTGTCAGTCTTCCCTTTGCATCTTGTTCAGGCAGAGTCACTTCTTTGTTGTTTGTTGCTGTATGTAACAGGCTAGCTGGCCCGTAAGCTTCTGAGGACTCTCTTGTTTCTGCCTCCATCTTGCCTTAGAAATGCAGGAATAACAGATGTGCATGACTCTATCAGGCTTTTACACAGGTTCTTGGGAATTAGAATCACGTCCTCATGCTTGCATAGCAAACACTTTTCCAGCTGGGCCACCATCTTGGCCCTTTATTTTATGGAGAGTATTATGTTGTCTGCCTATAGTGCATTTCCTATATCTCTTCTTCAGTGATCATTTGAGTTTATGTGCCTTTTGCTTGCTGCAAATACTGCTGAGATTGCCCCTATATAGGTTTGTTTTCTCTTGGGTGTTAAGTTGGGTTTTTAAATGGCTGTCACAGAATTACGAAACACATCAGATATGCAGATATGCTTATTCACCTTGGCATACTTTATCCTTTGCAAAATCTGTCACTGGTTGTGTGGCCCCAACACTTTCTGGCTATAGAAGGCTCCATCACTTTACTTACCCAGGGGACCCTCACCTGAGATGGCAGCCAGGTTCCCAGGGTTGCCTTGAGACCCCCTGAGCCCTTCAGAAGCTTGTCTGACTTCGCCACTCTTTTTCCTTCATTAAGAATAGAACCAGCCAGGCGTGGTGGCGCGCGCCTTTAATCCTAGCACTTGGGAGGCAGAGGCAGGCAGATCTTTGTGAATTCAAGGCCAGCCTGGTCTACAGACTGAGTTCTAGGCCAGCTGGGGCTACAGGGGGACCCTGTCTCCAAAAGACCAAAAAGGAAAAAAAAATAAAAATAAACACTGTACTTCAGCTGTTTATATAACTCCAAACTTACACTGATCCTTGCCAGCAGTTTATAGAACAGCTCTCTAGCTCCTCTGTAAGCAGTTTACAGAGTTGTCATGGTAACACCCAGCATACTGGCTTGCTGTGTCATTGTCCACCTTGTTCCCTGTGGCACAGGAGGAACTATCTGAGCTCAGGTCACAGCATGCTGAGTTCCTGACCTGGTTAACAAATCTAGAAATAGTTTTCAGCATGTGGCTTAGCAAATGAGGTGAAGCCAGTACTTGGGGTCCTGAGCCCAATTGAGAAGCTTGGAATCCACGCATGACGGAAGATGTAAAAGTGTACAGAATTAAAGGAGAGCCAGTAGCCAGAGACAGCAGGTGGGGAGGTGGTGGCAGAGGGTCCCTGCCACTGACTGCATTTGGGTGGAGCCCATGTGGGAGCCCCAGTGACCCGTGGGTGGAATGCCCTTCAGTAGTCATGGAGCCCACCTGGGAGCCCCAGTGACCCGTGGGTGGAATGCCCTTCAGTGTCATGGAGCCCAGCTGGGAGCCCCAGTGACCTGTGGGTGGAATGTCCTTCAGTAGTCATGGAGCCCACCTGGGAGCCCCAGTGACCCGTGGGTGGAATGTCCTTCAGTAGGCATGGAGCCCAGCTGGGAGGACCAGTGACCCGTGGGTGGAATGTCCTTCAGTAGGCATGGAGCCCATGTGGGAGGACCAGTGACCCGTGGGTGGAATGTCCTTCAGTAGTCATGGAGCCCATGTGGGAGGACCAGTGACCCGTGGGTGGAATGTCCTTCAGTAGTCATGGAGCCCACCTGGGAGCCCCAGTGACCTGTGGGTGGAATGTCCTTCGGTGTCATGGAGCCCACCTGGGAGGACCAGTGACCCGTGGGTGGAATGTCCTTCAGTGTCATGGAGCCCACCTGGGAGGACCAGTGACCCGTGGGTGGATTGTCCTTCAGTAGTCATGGAGCCCACCTGGGAGGACCAGTGACCCGTGGGTGGAATGTCCTTCAGTGTCATGGAGCCCACCTGGGAGGACCAGTGACCCGTGGGTGGAATGTCCTTCAGTGTCATGGAGCCCACCTGGGAGGACCAGTGACCCGTGGGTGGAATGTCCTTCAGTGTCATGGAGCCCACCTGGGAGGACCAGTGACCCGTGGGTGGAATGTCCTTCAGTGTCATGGAGCCCACCTGGGAGGACCAGTGACCCGTGGGTGGAATGTCCTTCAGTGTCATGGAGCCCACCTGGGAGGACCAGTGACCCGTGGGTGGAATGTCCTTCAGTGTCATGGAGCCCACCTGGGAGGACCAGTGACCCGTGGGTGGAATGTCCTTCAGTGTCATGGAGCCCACCTGGGAGGACCAGTGACCCGTGGGTGGAATGTCCTTCAGTGTCATGGAGCCCACCTGGGAGGACCAGTGACCCGTGGGTGGAATGTCCTTCAGTGTCATGGAGCCCACCTGGGAGGACCAGTGACCCGTGGGTGGAATGTCCTTCAGTGTCATGGAGCCCACCTGGGAGGACCAGTGACCCGTGGGTGGAATGTCCTTCAGTGTCATGGAGCCCACCTGGGAGGACCAGTGACCCGTGGGTGGAATGTCCTTCAGTGTCATGGAGCCCACCTGGGAGGACCAGTGACCCGTGGGTGGAATGTCCTTCAGTGTCATGGAGCCCACCTGGGAGGACCAGTGACCCGTGGGTGGAATGTCCTTCAGTGTCATGGAGCCCACCTGGGAGGACCAGTGACCCGTGGGTGGAATGTCCTTCAGTGTCATGGAGCCCACCTGGGAGGACCAGTGACCCGTGGGTGGAATGTCCTTCAGTGTCATGGAGCCCACCTGGGAGGACCAGTGACCCGTGGGTGGAATGTCCTTCAGTGTCATGGAGCCCACCTGGGAGGACCAGTGACCCGTGGGTGGAATGTCCTTCAGTGTCATGGAGCCCACCTGGGAGGACCAGTGACCCGTGGGTGGAATGTCCTTCAGTGTCATGGAGCCCACCTGGGAGGACCAGTGACCCGTGGGTGGAATGTCCTTCAGTGTCATGGAGCCCACCTGGGAGGACCAGTGACCCGTGGGTGGAATGTCCTTCAGTGTCATGGAGCCCACCTGGGAGGACCAGTGACCCGTGGGTGGAATGTCCTTCAGTGTCATGGAGCCCACCTGGGAGGACCAGTGACCCGTGGGTGGAATGTCCTTCAGTGTCATGGAGCCCACCTGGGAGGACCAGTGACCCGTGGGTGGAATGTCCTTCAGTGTCATGGAGCCCACCTGGGAGGACCAGTGACCCGTGGGTGGAATGTCCTTCAGTGTCATGGAGCCCACCTGGGAGGACCAGTGACCCGTGGGTGGAATGTCCTTCAGTGTCATGGAGCCCACCTGGGAGGACCAGTGACCCGTGGGTGGAATGTCCTTCAGTGTCATGGAGCCCACCTGGGAGGACCAGTGACCCGTGGGTGGAATGTCCTTCAGTGTCATGGAGCCCACCTGGGAGGACCAGTGACCCGTGGGTGGAATGTCCTTCAGTGTCATGGAGCCCACCTGGGAGGACCAGTGACCCGTGGGTGGAATGTCCTTCAGTGTCATGGAGCCCACCTGGGAGGACCAGTGACCCGTGGGTGGAATGTCCTTCAGTGTCATGGAGCCCACCTGGGAGGACCAGTGACCCGTGGGTGGAATGTCCTTCAGTGTCATGGAGCCCACCTGGGAGGACCAGTGACCCGTGGGTGGAATGTCCTTCAGTGTCATGGAGCCCACCTGGGAGGACCAGTGACCCGTGGGTGGAATGTCCTTCAGTGTCATGGAGCCCACCTGGGAGGACCAGTGACCCGTGGGTGGAATGTCCTTCAGTGTCATGGAGCCCACCTGGGAGGACCAGTGACCCGTGGGTGGAATGTCCTTCAGTGTCATGGAGCCCACCTGGGAGGACCAGTGACCCGTGGGTGGAATGTCCTTCAGTGTCATGGAGCCCACCTGGGAGGACCAGTGACCCGTGGGTGGAATGTCCTTCAGTGTCATGGAGCCCACCTGGGAGGACCAGTGACCCGTGGGTGGAATGTCCTTCAGTGTCATGGAGCCCACCTGGGAGGACCAGTGACCCGTGGGTGGAATGTCCTTCAGTGTCATGGAGCCCACCTGGGAGGACCAGTGACCCGTGGGTGGAATGTCCTTCAGTGTCATGGAGCCCACCTGGGAGGACCAGTGACCCGTGGGTGGAATGTCCTTCAGTGTCATGGAGCCCACCTGGGAGGACCAGTGACCCGTGGGTGGAATGTCCTTCAGTGTCATGGAGCCCACCTGGGAGGACCAGTGACCCGTGGGTGGAATGTCCTTCAGTGTCATGGAGCCCACCTGGGAGGACCAGTGACCCGTGGGTGGAATGTCCTTCAGTGTCATGGAGCCCACCTGGGAGGACCAGTGACCCGTGGGTGGAATGTCCTTCAGTGTCATGGAGCCCACCTGGGAGGACCAGTGACCCGTGGGTGGAATGTCCTTCAGTGTCATGGAGCCCACCTGGGAGGACCAGTGACCCGTGGGTGGAATGTCCTTCAGTGTCATGGAGCCCACCTGGGAGGACCAGTGACCCGTGGGTGGAATGTCCTTCAGTGTCATGGAGCCCACCTGGGAGGACCAGTGACCCGTGGGTGGAATGTCCTTCAGTGTCATGGAGCCCACCTGGGAGGACCAGTGACCCGTGGGTGGAATGTCCTTCAGTGTCATGGAGCCCACCTGGGAGGACCAGTGACCCGTGGGTGGAATGTCCTTCAGTGTCATGGAGCCCACCTGGGAGGACCAGTGACCCGTGGGTGGAATGTCCTTCAGTGTCATGGAGCCCACCTGGGAGGACCAGTGACCCGTGGGTGGAATGTCCTTCAGTGTCATGGAGCCCACCTGGGAGGACCAGTGACCCGTGGGTGGAATGTCCTTCAGTGTCATGGAGCCCACCTGGGAGGACCAGTGACCCGTGGGTGGAATGTCCTTCAGTGTCATGGAGCCCACCTGGGAGGACCAGTGACCCGTGGGTGGAATGTCCTTCAGTGTCATGGAGCCCACCTGGGAGGACCAGTGACCCGTGGGTGGAATGTCCTTCAGTGTCATGGAGCCCACCTGGGAGGACCAGTGACCCGTGGGTGGAATGTCCTTCAGTGTCATGGAGCCCACCTGGGAGGACCAGTGACCCGTGGGTGGAATGTCCTTCAGTGTCATGGAGCCCACCTGGGAGGACCAGTGACCCGTGGGTGGAATGTCCTTCAGTGTCATGGAGCCCACCTGGGAGGACCAGTGACCCGTGGGTGGAATGTCCTTCAGTGTCATGGAGCCCACCTGGGAGGACCAGTGACCCGTGGGTGGAATGTCCTTCAGTGTCATGGAGCCCACCTGGGAGGACCAGTGACCCGTGGGTGGAATGTCCTTCAGTGTCATGGAGCCCACCTGGGAGGACCAGTGACCCGTGGGTGGAATGTCCTTCAGTGTCATGGAGCCCACCTGGGAGGACCAGTGACCCGTGGGTGGAATGTCCTTCAGTGTCATGGAGCCCACCTGGGAGGACCAGTGACCCGTGGGTGGAATGTCCTTCAGTGTCATGGAGCCCACCTGGGAGGACCAGTGACCCGTGGGTGGAATGTCCTTCAGTGTCATGGAGCCCACCTGGGAGGACCAGTGACCCGTGGGTGGAATGTCCTTCAGTGTCATGGAGCCCACCTGGGAGGACCAGTGACCCGTGGGTGGAATGTCCTTCAGTGTCATGGAGCCCACCTGGGAGGACCAGTGACCCGTGGGTGGAATGTCCTTCAGTGTCATGGAGCCCACCTGGGAGGACCAGTGACCCGTGGGTGGAATGTCCTTCAGTGTCATGGAGCCCACCTGGGAGGACCAGTGACCCGTGGGTGGAATGTCCTTCAGTGTCATGGAGCCCACCTGGGAGGACCAGTGACCCGTGGGTGGAATGTCCTTCAGTGTCATGGAGCCCACCTGGGAGGACCAGTGACCCGTGGGTGGAATGTCCTTCAGTGTCATGGAGCCCACCTGGGAGGACCAGTGACCCGTGGGTGGAATGTCCTTCAGTGTCATGGAGCCCACCTGGGAGGACCAGTGACCCGTGGGTGGAATGTCCTTCAGTGTCATGGAGCCCACCTGGGAGGACCAGTGACCCGTGGGTGGAATGTCCTTCAGTGTCATGGAGCCCACCTGGGAGGACCAGTGACCCGTGGGTGGAATGTCCTTCAGTGTCATGGAGCCCACCTGGGAGGACCAGTGACCCGTGGGTGGAATGTCCTTCAGTGTCATGGAGCCCACCTGGGAGGACCAGTGACCCGTGGGTGGAATGTCCTTCAGTGTCATGGAGCCCACCTGGGAGGACCAGTGACCCGTGGGTGGAATGTCCTTCAGTGTCATGGAGCCCACCTGGGAGGACCAGTGACCCGTGGGTGGAATGTCCTTCAGTGTCATGGAGCCCACCTGGGAGGACCAGTGACCCGTGGGTGGAATGTCCTTCAGTGTCATGGAGCCCACCTGGGAGGACCAGTGACCCGTGGGTGGAATGTCCTTCAGTGTCATGGAGCCCACCTGGGAGGACCAGTGACCCGTGGGTGGAATGTCCTTCAGTGTCATGGAGCCCACCTGGGAGGACCAGTGACCCGTGGGTGGAATGTCCTTCAGTGTCATGGAGCCCACCTGGGAGGACCAGTGACCCGTGGGTGGAATGTCCTTCAGTGTCATGGAGCCCACCTGGGAGGACCAGTGACCCGTGGGTGGAATGTCCTTCAGTGTCATGGAGCCCACCTGGGAGNGAGAGGTCAGGATCACATGAGGAGAGGTCAGGATCACAGCAGGTGAGGAGAGGTCAGGATCACATGAGGAGAGGTCAGGATCACATGAGGAGAGGTCAGGATCATGGCAGGAGAGGAGAGGTCAGGATCACATGAGGAGAGGTCAGGATCACAGCAGGTGAGGAGAGGTCAGGATCACATGAGGAGAGGTCAGGATCACAGCAGGTGAGGAGAGGTCAGGATCACATGGGGAGAGGTCAGGATCACAGCAGGTGGGGAGAGGTCAGGATCACATGAGGAGAGGTCAGAATCACAGCAGGTGGGGAGAGGTCAGGATCACATGTTCCTGTGTGCTCCTGCATGTTCCTACATGCTCCTGCGTGCTCTTGCATGTTCCTGCATGTTCATGGGTATTCCTGCATATTCCTGCGTGCTCCTGTGTGTTCCTGCGTGCTCCTGCATGTTCCTGTGTGTTCATGGGTGTTTCTGCATGTTCCTGTGTGATCCTGCATATTTCTGAGTATCCCTGGGTACTCCTGCATGTTCCTTCGTGTTCCTGTGTATTCATGGGTGTTTCTGCATGTTCCTGTGTGCTTCTGCATGTTTTTGAGTGTTCCTGGGTGCTCCTGCCTGTTCCTTCATGTTCCTGAATGTTCCTAGCACGATGGCCTCAATGAGGGGCTGATGCATTAATTTTTAATATGGCTCCCTGAGGGAGAGCTTAGCAGGTCAACATTGCTGAGAGACCGACCTCATGGGACAAGCCATCCCAGTGCTTGCCAACACTGTTGGCCTCAGGAGCAGTTAGGTCAATGCCAGTAGAGCCACACTCAGGAACAGAGTCATGCTGGGACATGTGGCATGGGCCTGCAGTCTTAGCTACTTGGAAAGCTAAGGCAGGAAGATACCAGTCTGGGTAACCTAGCAAGACCCCATCTTAGTAAATAAAAATATTTAGAGTGCTCAAAAAGTTTGTAATTTATACCAAGCTGGACATGGTGCAAACCTGTAGTCTTAGCACTTAAGAGGTTGAGACAGAAGGATGAACACAAGTTCAAGGCCAGTCTGGAATACATATTGAGAACCTGTCTCAAAACTCTAATAATAAATAAGTTGACACCAGTAAGTGTTGGTGACAACTTGGAATGAAGACACCCTGGTGTGTTAGCTCTGGATGGGCATGGGCCTTGGTGGAACACCAACATCATGGTCCTGTCTTGACTTCTGCAGCCGACCTGCTTTCTCATACTCAGTGCCCATCAGCCCTCCCCACCCCTTTGGGTCCTTGCTCAGCAGTGCCCCACATAGTTCCATCTGTCTCCTCCAGGTGCTCATAAAGAGTCCAGACTCCATGGGGAGGGCAGCAGCCTGCTCGTCTCTGCATTCCTGGACCTTGCCCTGCAGGGCACTCTGTGGGTGTCTAGGAGATAGCTGAGTGGTGTCAAGCGTCTCCTGATCTGCTAGATGGTCCCTTCAAATACCTTTGGCTGCTTTCCTCTTCAGGGCGCCTTGACCCCGCAGAGAAGGTTGAAGATGCCCACCCCAAGTTGTGGTGTGCCCTGAATGAAGGCAAAGTGATCGTGTTCGATGCCTCCTCATGGACCATCCACCAGCACTGCTTCAGAGTGGGCGCCTTGAAAGTGGTGAGTGAATGAGGAGGCACCTTTAACCTAGTGCAGTGTTGAAAGTGAGCATGTCACCTGATTCACAGACACAGGCTGTCCTGTCACCTGATTCACGGACACAGGCTGTCCTGTCGCCTGATTCACGGACACAGGCTGTCCTGTCGCCTGATTCACGGACACAGGCTGTCCTGTCGCCTGATTCACGGACACAGGCTGTCCTGTCGCCTGATTCACGGACACAGGCTGTCCTGTCGCCTGATTCACGGACACAGGCTGTCCTGTCGCCTGATTCACGGACACAGGCTGTCCTGTCGCCTGAATCACGGACACAGGCTGTCCTGTCGCCTGATTCATGGACACAGGCTGTCCCTGGCTCTCTTGGCTGCTGACTGAGAACTCAGAACCCCTAAGAGTCTGCAAGCTGCAGAAGTCCTGATGGCCTGGTGGGCCTTTCCTACCATTTGTCTTCACTGCTGTAAACTCAGATACCTGCTAAGATTTATCTCTTGACTCCCAAATAAGTGCTCGTGGTGCCTTTGTGGCCACTCTGGGGCCTCAGAGCCACAGCACGTGTCCCTGCAGAGGCTCAGTGATGCTGCCTCCTGCTGCTTATGTTGTGGACTGCCATTCTTTCTGCAGCATGTTTTCTATGTACTCAGTAAGGCGTCATTAAACAGGAGCCCACGTGTCTTTTTTTTTTTTAATTATTTATTTATTTATTTATTTATTTATTTATTTATTTATTTTATGTGTACGAATGTACTGTCTGCATGCAGGTCTGTGCACCCGTGTCGTGCAATGCTATGGAGGTCAGAAGAGGGCGTCAGATTCCCCTGGAACTGGAGTTCTCCTGGAATTGGAGTTACAGACAGTTCTCAGCCGCCATGTGGGTGCTGGGGATCGAATCCGGGTCCTCTCCAAGAGCAGTTGGCGCTCTTAACTGCTAGGCTATCTCTCTAGCCCCTTTTTTTTTCTAAACTTTTATTTATTTATTTATTTATTTATTTATTTTGGTCTTTTCGAGACAGGATCTCCCTGTAGCTCCAGCTGTCCTGGAATTTACTCTGTAGACGAGGCTGGCCTTGAACTCACAAAGATCTGCCTGCCTCTGCCTCCCAAATGCTAGGATTAAAGGCGTGTGCCACCACGCCTGGCAGGAGCCCACGTGTCTTAAGCAGGGCTTTGATCACAGCTTGCAGAGCCCTAGCCCGGTGTGTCCTGAAGAAGCAGCTCTCAGGATTCACTCACTAACTGGGGGTTGGTGGGAACAAAGCAGATTGCATGCCAGGGTTGTGTGTCTCACTGTGTGTCCTGCCTCCTGGTAGAACTGCATGGTGATGGTGGAGCACAGCCAGGTGTGGATGGGCTCAGCGGATGCTGTCATCTACATTATCAACGTCCACAGCATGTCCTGCAATAAGCAGCTCACAGATCATCGTGCCGCAGTCACTGGCTTGGTCGTGCAGGATGGAAAGAAGCCTAGGTACCAGGGCCCTGGGGTAGGGGAGGCTTGGTTCCCAGGGCCCAGACGGGAAGGCACTGGGAACTCACGTTCCAGGGTCGGCCAGCCAAGGGGGAATGAAGCACCTGTTAGGAAAGAAGGCAAGAGACACATGTGGTCTGGTTCTGCTCATGGTACAAAGAAAGGAGTCTCTGTTGACAACCCAGGCAGCATGGTGACCCCTGGCTTGCAGCCAAGGTCACTGAGAACAGTGGGGTCCTCCAGGAAGCCCTGATAACAGTTGCTTTTCTCATTTTAGCAGACATCCAAAATCTGGCTTTGTGGTGAGTCCAAGTTTTTGGTATCAGCTCTAAAATGTCCTTGTAGGACACCTCCCACCCCTGGACCTCCAAGAGTAGGAGGCCAGTGTCTGAGTCTGCAGGCCAGTTGGAGTGTCCTCGGGTGGGTCTGGAGAGCTAGTTACCTTCATTTTCAAACCTATCTAGCTTGCACTCAATCCCACCCTCCCTGCCACAGTATACAGGCTAGGCAGCTCTGCCCCCTGCCAGTCACAAGTCACACTGCTTGTCCAATCTTTTGGTTGTATGTATGTTCCTGCTCTGTAACTCCCTAAGCCCTTAACCCAGGACCAAGTCATTTTAGGAGAGATTTGACCCAGGAAACCCTGAAATTATCCTGGCTAGTCTGGGGCCTTTGGGAGGGTATAGGGAGTTGCCCCAGGCACACGGATAGGAGCTGGGGTTTGACCTTCAAGTTGAGCCTCCCTCGTCTACTCACCCTCCAGCAGGGCAGTGTCCAGAGGCGGGGTTGGAGGAGTGATGGAGATCACCCACCTCAAGGCCACCTGGTTCCAGGCTCACCTGTCCACATACATCCTGATGCACCATCTCCCCCTGCATGTTGACATTCAGCTATCCTGATGGAAAGCCACGGTAGTGGCTTAGACAAGATCCACTGTTCTGGAGTCAAAGTGGGGTAGGCTGGGCTGGGCCGTGCTCCCTCTGGAACCTTGGAGGCTCCCTCTGACCTCAGTTCCGGAGGCGTAGTGTCTCCTGGCTTGCAGGCACCTCTTTACAACATCTCCTTACTGCCCTTTCTCACAGTGGTGCTGCCTCTGGGCCCAGGTTTCCCGTTTGTGAGGACCCAGTGCTCTTGGACCTGGGCCCACACAATGTTTTTCTACTTGACTGTGTCTGCAAAGATGATATTTCCAAGTGAGGCGACATTCTGAAGTCCCGGGCATAAGGACTCTACTGTGTCATTTCTCAGTGACACAGTGCAACCTGTATGCCAGTTTGTGTCATTTAGTGTCTTTACACAAAGTGGGCTGTCTTACCACCACCACACCCTGCAGTGAGCTCTGCCTGTGTGGGGTGGCCGCAGTTCTGATGAATGTCCCTCACCTGTAGTGTCTCCATGTTAATCCCTAGTCCTGTTCCCCTAACTTAGTGCCAGAGCTGCCTCTGTCCTCCCAGGTTCCTGTCAAGTGGGACATACAGTACTCTCCGAGCCCGTCATGGCCTGTTCTGACCTGCCACTGTGCATGTCTGCTCTACCTGTTCCTCTGAGCTGGTGGACATACAGTGCTCTCCGAGCCCGCCGTGGCCTGTTCTGACCTGCCACTGTGCATGTCCGCTCTACCTGCTCCTCTGAGCTGATGGACATACAGTGCTCTCCGAGCCCGCCATGGCCTGTTCTGACCTGCCATTGTGCATGTCCGCTCTACCTGCTCCTCTGAGCTGGTGGACATACAGTGCTCTCCGAGCCCGCCATGGCCTGTTCTGACCTGCCACTGTGCATGTCCGCTCTACCTGTTCCTCTGACTGGTGGCCCTGTGCAGGGCTTGGTGCAGCGAACAGTGGCACTGAGACTCTGCTCTCTGATACCCCATTGAGCTTGCCCTGGATTGAGGGGGGAAACTGGACAGCTGGGAAACCCTGGTTTTTCCATAGTGTATCACCGTTACTTATCCCTCCTGTGGTGGTTTAATGTGGCCTGTTAAACGTGTGTATGTGTTTGATCCCTCAGCGAGGTCTATTCCTGCAGTCTGGATGGGATGGTCCTGGCATGGAATGTGAGCACCTTGCGTGTGACCAGCCGGTTCCAGTTGGCGTCCAGCAGCCTCACATCCATCAGACTACACAGTGACTGTCTGTGGTGCTGTAAGTCGTCAGGTCCTCGGCTCCTTTTCCCCTGGCCGTGTGCACTTTCAACATTGGTTTTAAGCTGTTTGTCCTCCCGGCTTCTGTGTTTGGCTTGCTGCTCGCTCTCTAGGCTTCCTCTCTGCCCCACAGGTTGATAGTCAGCTGTCATCTTGCCTTGTGCTAGCATTCCCTGGCTCTTCCTTTGCATCTACTCTGAGGTGATCCTGACCAGGTGGCTGTGGGTCAGCCTCCATAGCCCTCTTCTGGGCATGTGCCACACCTGCCTCTTGGAGTGAGCCTCGCCAGGCTGAGCTGTTGTCACCTGAGCCACTCCCAGTCCATCCTTGGGCCCAAGTGTCCTTAAGAGCCAAGTAGGCATTTTGCCAGAGGTGACAAGAAAGGCAGGCTGTAGGCCAGTGGGTTACACTCCACGCTGGGATCACTCATGGGTGGTACTGCGCAGCCTGTTCCCTCTCCTGCCTGCAGCCAGGCTCATGCAGTGTTTAGGTTCAGCTCTCTTCCCTGGCCTTCTCAGCCCCCCTTGCTACTTCACCGTTGAGTGGCTGCCCCAAGAGGCAGTATGTGGCCTTGCCTCACAGCCTGCCAAGTCGCTCTACCACCACTTCCTGTGACAGAGGCATAGCAACCCAGTTCTGCCCTGGTGGGGCTCTGGTGAACACAGGAGCTTATTTGAATAACTGTGGTTGTCTTAAATCCCAGGATGAACTTTAAAATATTTTTTGTGCAGTCAAGGGATCGTTCAAAGAAATTAAAACAATGTTCTTTGCCAGTCTGTGTTTGATTCCTGGTGAGCCTCCTGCCTTCTGCCTCCCAAGCCTGAAGCATCTTCAGCAGCTCTGTGGTCTCAGCTTGTCTGCCACAGTGCAGACTGTGGGCTGCCTCTCAGTTGGAAATCCTGCTCTCTTGGCTCCCAACCTCTGCTCCCAGGAGGAGGAGTCTGGTCTTTTGCTGTTTAGCTGGATATAATGTATCTGGATATAATGTATCTGGATATAATGTATCTGGATATAATGTATCTGGATATAATGTATCTGTTTAGCTTGTTTCCCGTTGTTTTCATAGCTTTGTACTTGGTTTTTAGGAGTTAGGCTACAGGGTGCCCAGTCGTGAAGGAAGGCCCTGTGTTTGCTGGCCCTCCCTCTCATGAGTACCCTTCTTGGCCCTCCCTCTCATGAGTACTCTTGTTGGCCTTCCCTCTCATGAGTACTCTTGTTGGCCCTCCCTCTCATGAGTACCCTTCTTGGCCCTCCCTCTTATAAGTACTCTTCTTGGCCCTCCCTCTCATGAGTACCCTTCTTGACCCTCCCTCTCATGATTACTCCTGTTGGCCCTCCCTCTCATGAGTACTCTTGTTGGCCCTCCCTCTCATGAGTACCCTTCTTGGCCCTCCCTCTCATGAGTACTCTTGTTGGCCCTCCCTCTCATGAGTACCCTTCTTGGCCCTCCCTCTCATGAGTACTCTTCTTGGCCCTCCCTCTCATGAGTACTCTTCTTGGCCCTCCCTCTCATGAGTACTCTTCTTGGCCCTCCCTCTCATGAGTACTCTTCTTGGCCCTCCCTCTCATGAGTACTCTTCTTGGCCCTCCCTCTCATGAGTACTCTTCTTGGCCCTCCCTCTCATGAGTACTCTTCTTGGCCCTCCCTCTCATGAGTACTCTTCTTGGCCCTCCCTCTCATGAGTACTCTTCTTGGCCCTCCCTCTCATGAGTACTCTTCTTGGCCCTCCCTCTCATGAGTACTCTTCTTGGCCCTCCCTCTCATGAGTACTCTTCTTGGCCCTCCCTCTCATGAGTACTCTTCTTGGCCCTCCCTCTCATGAGTACTCTTCTTGGCCCTCCCTCTCATGAGTACTCTTCTTGGCCCTCCCTCTCATGAGTACTCTTCTTGGCCCTCCCTCTCATGAGTACTCTTCTTGGCCCTCCCTCTCATGAGTACTCTTCTTGGCCCTCCCTCTCATGAGTACTCTTCTTGGCCCTCCCTCTCATGAGTACTCTTCTTGGCCCTCCCTCTCATGAGTACTCTTCTTGGCCCTCCCTCTCATGAGTACTCTTCTTGGCCCTCCCTCTCATGAGTACCCTTCTTGGCCCTCCCTCTCATGAGTACTCTTGTTGGCCCTCCCTCTCATGAGTACTCTTCTTGGCCCTCCCTCTCATGAGTACCCTTCTTGGCCCTCCCTCTCATGAGTACTCTTCTTGGCCCTCCCTCTCATGAGTACTCTTCTTGGCCCTCCCTCTCATGAGTACTCTTCTGCCTCACTCTCCCCAGCTTCTGGGGTTCTGATTTTACAGGTGTTGGGCCATTTCTTCTTGTCTGTGTTATACTTTGCATTTAGATCTGTGTTACTCAGCTTTCCATTGCCGTGACAAAATTCCTGAAGTAAACAACCAGGAAAGGTTCATTCTGATTTGCAGTTTCAGATGTTTCCGTGGTGACCTGGCCAGGCTGCTGCGGGCTGCTGTGGGCTGTTGTGGTGGGACATACTGGCAGAGCAGATCTGCTCCTGTCACTGCAGTCAGGGGGCAGACAAAGGGGCTGGGACCCCAGGGCTCAGGGTCAGGCCTGGTGACCTGTGTCCCTCCACAGGTCTCCCCTCCCGTACTGCCACAGGCTGAGGAGCAAGCACATGGCCTAGGGACATTGCAGATCAAACCATGGCACCTTGAGACTCGCTGGTGTTCTTTCTGGGTTAAGCCTCCCCATGAATGGTTACTTTAATTACTGAGCTTTCATTTAGTGCTCTTTTTTTCCTCCCAGAACTTCCATTTTGCTCCCCAATTCTTTGGCTTGAGAGTATCCTCTGTGGGTCCAGGGGGCAGAGGACCTCTACACAGGCTGCTTGTGGCTCCTGCCTCCTTAAGACAGGCACTGGTCAGGAGCAGCAGCATTTGAAAGGGCATTAGGATAAATTAGTCCATGGAGTCACTGCACATCAGTACACAGTTCCTGGAGGAGGCTTCATTGGCTTACTCTGTCTCTGTGGACTTGGGTGTGAGGAGGAGATGTAAACTCAGCTGGCTCCAACCTGTCGGGTGAAGCTGTGGGAGGCCACCTGACGTCTCACAGCCTCTCCAGGTGGGAATAGCTGCCTTACTGTGCTGGTACCTTCTGCCTCCCGCCTTGGCATCCCCTGGGTACTCCGTGAGGGCTAGGCTTGTCCTTCTGGGGCTCCTGGTCACCATGGAGTAAAGATGAGAGAATGGGAGGTTCTATGTGCATGTTGGAGCTTCTCATGTGAATTGTAGCACAAGCTACATGCATGCCAGTCACAGGAAGAGATGCCTGCTGGGGAATCAGTGCCAGTCAAAGGAGCCAGTAACCTAACCTGTTAACCAGTTACCTGGGCCTTCTCTGGTGGCCTCCCCTGCACCATGCGTTCTTCCTGCCTGCCTTGTATCTCTCCTCCCTGGTCTCCCGCATACTCAGCCTGGCCCTCTCCTGACTCTTCCTCGGCAGGCGCAGGCAGCAGTATTGTGCTGGTGACAATGCAAGACTGTCTTTGTCAAGAGCTGAAGTTGAAGAACAAGCCACACAGCTCCTTCCAGGCATTCCAGCTTCTCCCGGAGGTACTCTGTGGCCTGGGTTCTGGCCCAGGCTCGGGGCCATCTTGGTCACAGTGCCTTTGTCCCATGGTGAATTCTATCTCAGCAGGAGCAGCTGTGGGTAGCCTTTGAAGGGCACAGTGAACTTTACATCTGGAGCCTGAAGGACCTTGGCCAGCCACCGCAAAGGATCCACTTGCAGGAATGCACAGAGGTCTGCTGCATGATCGGTGTGAAGCGGCAGGTGAGCTGAAGGTGACGGCACTCGGGAACGTCCTGTGCGTTGTTCTCATCTGCCCTCCCCCAACGCTCGTCTCTTTAGTGGGAAAGAGTGGAATAGCAGGCCGTCTGTGTCCCAGGGTGTCATGTGCCTCAGGTTTCATAATGGGAACCAGGTCCCCAGGGTTGCTACAGAAAATCCTTGGTCTGGGTGGCAGCGGCGTGGCCTCCCCTCCCCTCAGAGCTGAAGGCCAAGTCAGGACAGATCCCAGGCTCTGGCCAGTTGGCTGCTTCTCAGTCCTTGAGACCCGCCGTGCTCCCAGCTTCCAGCTTGTGGATGCACTTCCTTCATCTGTGGTTTGGTCTTCACGTGGCACCTGTGTGTCTCATGAGGGCCCTCTATTTCTAAGACATCTCACATTCTGAAAGGACATGGGCTTCAGGGAGATACTATTCAACACCGTACATCTGGCCTTTGCCCCCTCTGGGTCACCTATGCCCCCCCAAATATATCCTCATCATCCCTAAGTGCCCCAAGTCCTAACTCACTCTATCACTGACTCCAAAAGTCCCAGGTCTTACCTGAATAGAACCTGCTTCTGTCACTGTGACAGGGCCTGTGGTGATGAGCTTGGGAAGAGGAAAGGTTTCTTCTGGTCACCTTAGAGACTCTAGGCCACAGTCAGCACCCCAGGGCCCATGAGGAGGAAGTACACCAGCACTGGGGAGGCCACACACATCCTGGCCAGGAAGCAGGCAGCAGAAAGAGACTGTAGTCTCCTCAAGGGTATTCTCCACGGCCTCAAACCTCCCAGGAAGCCCCCCTTCCTGGAGGGCCCACCACCTTCCAGTAGAGCCAAGCTGAGGACCAAGCCCTTAATAGGTCGGATGTTGGAGAACACCTATCCAAATAGCAGTAAGTGGGTGTGGTCCATCCTGCAGTCACCTCCTGTCTAGAATGCAGCCCAGCCTGCCACATGGCTGGGGAGTGACTCTACTAGAGTGGCCCTAGTTTCATGGAGGCATATCTGGCATTCTCTCTGGTGTATAGAACTTGATGTTTGGAGTTGGAGAGATGGCCTAGAGGTTAAGAGCACCGACTGCTCTTGCAGAGGACCCGGGTTCGATCCCCAGCACCCACATGGCAGCTGAGAACCATCTTTGACTCCAGTCCCAGGGGAATCCGACGCCCTCTTCTGACCTCTGCGGCATCGCACGACACGGGTGCACAAACCTACATGCAGATAATACATTCATACACATACAAGAATAAATTAAAAAAAGAAAAAAAGAACTTGATGTTTGATACATATGCATACTCCCCAGTCAGGTTCCCTGCATCTCCCCTTCACAGAACACTTAAGTAGATTTCAAGTTTGGTGTGACTACAGTTGTGGTGTACCTGGACTTTCAGGTCTGAGACTAGCCATCTGTGGCCCAAAGGTCTGTCCTAGGACCACCAGGTGTCCCTGCTTCTTGTCCAGCAGACCTCTGCCTAGGAAGGACACGAATTTGGGGGTGCACTAATCACAGAGCATCTAGGGGTGTCCCTTGCTGACGCCCCTCCCTTTTCTCACCTGCAGATCTGGGTGGGTGGCAGAGGAATGTTGCAGGGAAAACCGAGGGGAAAAATCTATGTGATAGACGTGGAGAAGATGACGGTGGAAAAGGAGCTGGTGGCACACTCGGACACCGTGAGGACCCTGTGCTCCGCTGAGGACCGTTATGTGCTGAGTGGAGCTGGCCAGGAGGAGGGCAAGATTGCCATCTGGAAAGTTGAGTGAACTCCGCACGCTGAGCCAGAGCTGTGTGGACGGTGCCTCCCCCACACAGGAGTGTCAGCAGTCAGTAGGGACCCGCGTTTCCTCTCATGAGGGCCTTCACACCCAGCTGCTTTCTTGGGTGAGCAACCACATCTCATGCTGAGAACCTCTGCTGTGAAGTTACCTCATGTTACCTAGAACTTTCCAGAACTCACAACTATGAGGCAACACAACATCCAACAATGAAGCTGAATCACATGTGACCCGGAGCCCTCATGCCTGGTTTCTCCCATTCATTCATTCATTCATTCATTCATTCATTCATTCATTCATTCCACAGACCTTAGGCGTCAACAGTGTGACATGGCTGGGACGTGATGGTGAGCTACAGAGCCCTGCAGCTTTCCGTTGACTTCCTATTTCCAGAAAGATGTCTGGGTATTTGAGGATGAGCAGGCTGGCAGAACAGGCCTGCGCCATCCATGTTCTGCATCAGAGCCAATGAGCACAATGGTCAGGTCTGTCCAGGCTTATGTTGGGTCAGCTGAGAAGCACTGTCTTTGAGCCGAAGAAGGGAAGCTCATCCCGGAAGCACCGGCCTGCTCTTATTCCCAGTGTCACTGCCTTGCCAGGCTGTGTCCTGTGCGAGCATGTGTGCACACTTGCTGTTGAATCAAAAATAACTAGTTGCACAAGGGGCCCTCTATGTTTACTGCTCAGATTTCATTCTGGGCAGGTTCAGTGTGGCTGCTCTGAGTGGAGGGGGGACGGCCTGTCCTGTGCCCCCTCCAGCGCACTCAGCATGAAGCCCTCTGGACACTGGCCTGGCTTTTCAGGACTCAGTGAGCTCTGGGGTGAAGGGAGCCCACTAAGGGTCTCCCACGCCTCCCTCTGTCTTGACCACAGCCAGGCTTCAGCAGCATCTAAGCACACCGCTTGAACTAGTGCGCCCAGGCCTGGCAGACCCACACTCCGGGAAGTCAGTGACTGGCTGGCAGTTGCCTCAAGTGTGGCCTTTGTTGGGGGCTCCCCTGGACATGGCACAAAGCACACAGCGACACCCCTGTCTTAAGTCTGTGTTCAGTGTCCCAGATGTGTATAAGGAAGAAGAGGGCAGCAGCCAGAGGCAGAGGTTCAATCTGTCTTTTGTAAACAAAGGAAGCCTAGCATTGTAAAGTCAATCCAAATGCATTCTAAGTTATATAATCTCAGTCCATCTGTAACCAGGTGTTTATAGCTTGTGACAATAAATTCTTTTCATTAATAAATACTGGTTTCTTTCTTTTGACCACTGTGAACTGGTAGAGAGGTCTTGAGACTGGCAATCTTTTTTCCTTTTTGATGTTTTTGTGCAGTGCTTGAGGTGGACCCGAGGGTCTCTCCAGCTAAGCAAGTGCGCCAGCACTAAGCCACAGCCTCTCAGCCAGCAAGAAGTCTTAAAGAGATCCAGGACCATTTGGCATTTTGAGACAGATTCTAGCTCTGTAGCCTAGGATGGCCTCAACCTCATGACCCTCCTGCCTCAGCCACCCACGTGCCAGCGTAACAGGTGTGCCCACCTCACCAGGTGGACAGCGGACCATTTTGAATTTCTCTGTTCACCAAACAAGTTGTCCCAAAGAAGATTTCATCTCTTTCATTCCTGGTGATAATTTCCAAGATCTTATATGGTTCTGGTTATATTGTAACACAACCAGTAGATCAGCAGATACAGAGAGCCAGAGGCTTTTAGGGTGACCATTCATGTGGGGGAACAGGAGTGAGCACAGCTCTGCACTCCTTTAGAAGGCTTGGGGGGGGGTCGGGATGGAAAGGGCACTTTAGTACCTTCAGTATGTTCTCTGTGCTTTGCAGTGATTTGAGGTGCGCAGGGCCAGACTGAATGGGAGTCGGGGAGGCAGCACTGCCCACCTCAGCACCTTCCCCCTCAAGCCTCATGAGTCTGAGTTAAACTGATAACAAAAAGTATTTAGCTTGGACCCAGAAACCAATATATTTTAATATAGTTTCAGGTCTCCAACTATCTCATACAACAGAAAAGCAAGCTTGCTGGGAGCGGAAGGTCTCTGCAAGCCCCACCCAAAGCTCAGGCGGGTCCCCCAAGTAGATGGAGAAAATGTAAAGATGATTTTGAGTGACAATGTCTGAAGACTGGGAAGCGTGTGTGTGTGAGCCGCTTTCCAGAGACAGCCTTGGGTTTGGATGTCACTAGAACATCTGGATTAAGTACACATTTTTTTTCTCTCTGGATAGTTCTTTGGGAAGATGCAAGGGCGCTCCCACATGGCTGGGAAAGCCAGGCACACTGCCTTGCTGCCCCTGTTTCTTGCCCTGATGTTATGACACCCACAGAAGTTGAGCAGAGCCTTGTGGACACAGCTGGTTCCCCTGGCCACATGGCTTCAAGCCACAGTGTGATCTCGGCACACATGGCCACATGGTCATGGGAAGCCATGGGTTTCTGTTTAAAGAAGAGAGGTAGCCTGGGGGCTTGGGCAAGGCTGTTAAGACAAGGCTGACTTGGGCCTAGCTGGGTACTGGCCTTGGGACCAGAACCCTGTACAGCTGGATTGATTCCTTTGTATAGAGCTGATATGGAGACAGGGAGGATTATGTTGAAGATCCAGCCTGCCACTGGGTTCCAGCATGCCCTCTGGGCTTGTTAACTGGGCTCTCTTGACCTCAAGAAAGAGGATGTGAAGCTGGGAAAGCTGCTACCATGGGCTAAATGCTGGCCCCAAATGACCTGTCCAGGTCCTAATCCCTTGGAGCTATGAACATGACATTATTTGGAAAAAAGGTCTTTGTAGATGTGCTCAGAGATCACGTGCCACATCCCGAAGCAGGGAGGTGGGGACAGAGATGCTCATATAGGAGAAGCCATGGGAAGATGGAAAAAAGATAGGCAGGCCAGCCACAGTCCTGGGGACGCCTGGAAGTCGTCTTCTAAGAGCTCTCGGGACTGTAGCTCTGCAGTACCTTGACTCAGTTGTGCAGAGCTGAGCACATGATTCTGCTGGATTGGCCCTCCAGCTGCAGTTGCTTGTTACCCTGGCCAGACAGTCAAGTCACATGCTGCCTCTTACTGAGCATGCTCAGGCAGTGCTCGCCAGGCCGGGTGCACACCGGGTCTACGCAGAGCACCTGTGAGACTGGATGTGCAGGGCCCTCTCAAGCATCAGGGCATTATGGTTGCAGTACTGACAGCATACTGTAGTGAGAACACAGGAGGACTGCCAGGAGTCTGAGGCCAGCCCCAGCTACAGTGTGAGACTCTTGCTTCAAAAAAACAAAAGCAAAGCAGACAAATGCAAAACATGAGACTGGAAGGATGAGGCCGTCTACACTGTCTACATAATCCTCAAGAATCTATTTTTAAAACCACAGTAAGGGGGCTGGAGAGATGGCCTAGCGGTTAAGAGCGCCGACCGCTCTTACAGAGGACCCGGGTTCGATCCCCAGCACCCACATGGCGGCCGAGAACCGTCTGAAACTCCAATTCCAGGAGAACTCCAGTTCCAGGGGAATCCGAAACCCTCTTCTGACCTCCGCGGCATTGCACGACACGGGTGCACAACTTGTATGCAGACAGTACATTATACACTACAGAAATAAATGCTGGGCTGGTGGCGCACGCCTTTAATCCTAGCACTAGGAGTCAGAGGCTCGAGGAATCTCTGTGAGCTCGAGGCAGCCTGGTTACAGAGTGAGTTCCAGACAGCAGAGCTACAGGAGAACCCTGTTCTCAAAAAAAAAAAAAAAAAAAAAAAACCACAGTAAGAAAATTCAGCATGGTAACTGGATACAGTCAGTACACAGCACTGCAGCAGGCAAGTGGACAGATTCAAACAGTTCATCGTTGAGACAGGATTCCCTGTAGCACCAGCTGGCCTGGAACTCACTATGTAGATCAGGCTGCCCTTGAACTCACAGAGATCCACCTGCCTCTGCTTCCCGAGTGCTGGGATTAAAGGCATGAGCCACGACGCCCGGCCCAAGATGGTTCTTAACTGCCATGGGGGGACTGGGAATCGAACCCAGGTCTGCTCCAAGAGCAGTTGGTGCTCTTAAGCGCGAAGCCATCTCTTGGGCCCTAAATTTATATTTATGTGTATGAGTTTTTTCGTTTGCATGTATACAAGCTCATCCTGTGCATGTAATACCAGTGGAAGCCAGAAGAGGGTGTTGGATCCCCTGGAACGGGAATTAGGGATGGTTGCTAGCTGCCAGGTAGGTGCTGGGAACTGCAGAAGAGTGGTTTCTCCCAATCCCCGAGCCATCACTCCAGCCCTAAGTGGCAACTTTAAAAAGATGCTTAATAGGGCTGGAGAGATGGCTTAGTGGTTAAGAGCACTCACTGCTCTTATGGAAGACCCAGCCAGGTGCATTCCCCAGTACCCATGTGGAGGCTGACAACAGTTCCAGGGGACCAGTACCCTCTTCTGGCCTCAGTGGGCACCATACATCCAGGCAATATACAAAATTTATTAAGACATTATTGTTCATTTTTAGCAAAATGCAAATCAAACCACACTGGAATGTTACTGATGGCTGAGGCTGTGGCTCAGCAGTAGAGTTTGCTTAGCATGTGTGAGACCCTATGTTCTATCACCTGCTTGGAGTTTGTTCTGGAGCGGTTTAGGAGAGGTTGCAGCCCAGGATATGTCTCCTGACGGATGTGCAGGCGGGGCACACGCGTGTGAACCTGGTGTCCCCCACTGCGCACTGAGGCTGCCTTCCAGGGAAAGGGCCTGGGGGTGCTGGTGTTGACTCTCCGGGGTGCAGTGGCTAGGCACTCCTATGTAGACAATCTTTTCCAGTTGCCACCCGTGGGACATCCTGAGATCTCAAGCAGGCAGAGCTGATAAGAGCAAGGAGAACCGCCTCTGGCCCTCTCTCCCACGGGCTCGGAGTCCCACCGCCACTTCCCTAGAGTCAATCCTGACACGAGAAGCGGGTACTGAGATCTTCAAAGCAGGAACTTACAGCTAATAGCAAAATCAGCAGGAACTGGTGATGGTGGTGTGTGTGTGTGCTAGCCTTCGTCATAGGCCCTTCTCTCCTGTACAGGGTCAAGCAAACCACTTCCCCAACTATGCTGGGCTTGCAGGTACTCTCTGGAGATCAGAGGGCCTTTAGAGAAATTCATCTAATTTGGGCTGAGATCCTGGCTGTAACAATCTCTGACCTCCCGGCAGGGTGCTGTGCAGGGAGACTCAGGGAACCCACCTAAGGCTCTGTGTGCACCAAGTGGTCAAGGGCCACCCCACTGCCTGGTGCTGTGTGTTCTGGCTGGCTCCCACCAGACCCCAGTCCTTCACTGCTTACTAGAGGGCCATCAATGTCCCTGCACCCAGTGTGGGCCATGGGCTTCACCTCTGGGCAGGAGTGGCTCTGGCAAACCAGGCTGTGCCTGCTGGCCCTGGCCACAGCCAGGAGTAATGTTCCGTCTCCCTCTGGACCCACCAGACTCTGGGTGAGCAGCACAGGAAAACGACATACTCAGCTGTCATGTGCAAGGATAATGTTTATTGACTCAACCACAGCGCAACAGAGCAATAGCGGCAGGGGAGATAGCAACTTCACAGGAAGGAGTCAGGCCACACACACTGAACCCCACTCAGGGTGCAGTGACACCATGGCCAGGCATGTGACAAAGAACAGACAAAACCCAAGGGCTCTGGGCAAACAGACATAAACACCCACCTAGTAAAAAACGAAGTCATGTGTGACAGTACTCTTCTTTATAATCTGTTTTCCTCATAAAACGTAACACCGTGTGTTTAACACACACTTAACCGTTGCTAAAATCAGCAAGAGCTATCTATTACAGTGCTCCAACTTAATAAGTTGATAAAGTTGTCCTGTGTCCAGTTCACAAAGGAACTAAATAGCTTTGTTCCAAGTGCCTGGGGAGCTTCCCTGTGCCAAGGCCTTTCTAATAACTTCGTGTCTGGCTATAAGTCCCAGCACAGGAGCTGCTGCAGCCTGGGAGGCAGCCACAGACACCTGGAGGCTCCAGCGTTGCTAGCCGTGGGCCCATCTCAGGGCTAGGGCTCCGGGCCATGATGGTGACACTGGCTTCCTAGATGACAAGACCTACTGACGCTACATCCCTTATCTGCCAGGTGGTCAAGAGCCAGCTCCACCTGGAACCGACTAGAACCAACAGTGTGGCTGGCTTGAACTGGGGCAGAGTCCCCAGGCACTCAGCAGGAGGACAATGGCAGGTGTCAGAAGCAGCGTTTGCCGGCTGCTGTGGAGATGGGGACAGTTGGGAACAGTGGTGTTTGGGTGCATCCTGGCTTGGCAGTGTCCCGTGCCAATGGCAATAGATGGTGCTTTACAAAAGTGGCCTGTGGCATGTGTGGTCATGGCTGTGGCTACTGCACAGACCACACTACATGCCATCCCCTACATGGGGCACAGAAGCCAGTGCCACCAGGGAGGCCGGAGAGCGGGTACTTGGTTGTTGGGACCTTTGCGCTGCTGAGCAAGGGGCCACCTCTGAGTTTGGTCCCACAGTGCCTTCTGCACACCCTGAGTACGAGAGAGGCTATGGACCAGGAGGATGCAGGGGTCCTGTCCTCCCCCTCCCTGGGAGACATGACTAGAAGTCCTCACAAAACTCCTGAGGCTTTCAAGGGTGGGAGTCTGAGGGCTATGGACCAGTCAGTGGGCTTGGAAGTTACAGCTAAGTCCTTGGGCTGAGAAAAAGAGAATGCCTTGCAGCCAGTTTTCCAGACACCAGGAAGTGCCATGATGCTGTTCTGCCACCAGCCAGAGGCGGCACACCTTTAAAAACTAACTCAGAGGCCAGACGTGGTGGCGCACGCCTTTAATCCTAGCACTTGGGAGGCAGAGGCAGGTGGATCTTTGTGAGTTCAAGGCCAGCCTGGTCTACAGAGTGAGTTCCAGGACAGCTGGGGCTACAGGGAGACCCTGTCTGAAAAAGACCAAAAAAAAAAAAAAAAAAAAAAACAAAAACAAAAAAAAAACAAACAAAACTAACTCAGGTGATTTTTATAGGCAACAAAAGCAGAGCTCAGACCATCACAGCTCTCCTCTATTAGCATGTGCATACATTGATGGCTTTGGACCAGTGGAATCCCCGCTAGCATCCTACGGGTGGATGCTGACAGCCCAGACCCGAGTGCTTCGAAGCCAACACTGGGCATAGGTGGGCGGCTGCATGACCCTGCCAGTCTCCCAGGTCCACACCACCAGAACACCTTTCCTCTCGAGTTCACAGGCCACAGAAGAGCAGCCGCAGCGCACGCTCGGGGAACCCCACTCATCCAGGCTGGAGCTACAGGAGCTGGAAAACAGCACCTGGGCCAGTCGGCAACACAAGCGGCGGTGCGGTGCAACCGTGCAAAGCCAGCCCTCCTCCCTGGCTGGCTTCTCTGACTTGCAAGTAGTGGTCCCAGCATTTCCTCTGGTGCCATCTTAGAATAACCTCCATCAAGGGAAAGGCTACTTGGTCTACCCCGGATGAGACACCTGCCTTGGGGGCTAAAGGTCACCACATTTATCTCCAACAACGGTCCAGAAACCAACTCTGCTGCTACCATAGGACCTCTGCTAAGGGTGTGCATGCTGACCAGACCCATAGGCAGGCTTTGGATGCAAATACCTGACAGGACAAGGCCTTAAAAAGCACGTGGATATGCAGTGGGTTCTGATGGCAGCAACCCATGCCTCTGGCTGGCTTCTCTCCAGGGCAGCGATTCTACCAGTGGCTCTGACAAGGCCTGCGGCAGGAGCAAGTTCTTCGTGCTGTTTCCAATCATGGTGAGGAGAGGCTAGCACACTGCAAGTGATGGTCCCATGACCCTTTTCCTCCTAGTCTGGCCTCAGCTAGACAGACACCGAACTGCCCAGGTTCAGTGAGCACAAGGCCTGAGCCGCAAGCCTTTGGGTGGTTTGCCCTGGCAGCACACGGACCTCCACACAGGACCCTGCGCTTGGTGTGGGAGTTCCAGATCTTGGCACAAGGCTTTCCCCACTCAGGGTTCTCTGCACAGCGGCTACCATCTGTCCACGGCGGCTACCATCTGTCCACAGTGGCTACCATCTGTCCCAGCGGTGAGGTGGAGACGCAGGGCGCTGAAAAGGCCTAGTCTTTATGAATGCTGCATATCTCAGGAGGGAGGGGCTACCATCTCAGTCACCAAAGAAAGCTAAGTTTGCATAGGAGTGACTGCCAAGGACACTGGCTGGGGAGGAGAGCCCAGAGGTGCCTGCTTCCCTGAGACAAGGGACAGAATGTCCGGCTGATGGGGCTTGGCTGGCAGGAAGGCTGAGCTGGGGACTGCGCTCTTAGTAGTTAGATTTCTAGTAGGAGAATTGCAAGGCTGTTCTCAACTGGCAACACAGACAATGCCAGACAGTGGAGTCAGTCCTCTGTAGCCTGGGCTTGGAGGACCCAAGCAGGTGGAAGGCACCCTGGCACCCTTAGCACATGGCTCTGCTCTCAGACACAAAGCACACTAACTACAGAGCGCCAGCAGCCCAGGAGGCATGGCAAGGCAGAGGCCTGCGGAGATGCTGAACACAGCATTCTTTTGAATACACATAAAGTTCAAGTAATTTATTTAAAAACCGCTTACTTCCATCTTGAAATATATATGTATATATATTTGCTTTAGAATGATCATATTGCAGCATGATTCTCATGCACTTTAAAGTACTGTATTTAAGAAACATCAACTTGAGGCAGCTGGGGTATGACAGGCCTGACTTCGTCCGGGTAGAGTCCAGAAGGGTTTCGCTCCTGAGCACAGACTGCCAGTTTCATGTGGAGAGCAGGGGAAGACTGTTAACAGCGAATGTGGTGGAAGGCATTTCCCCACACACCTCCCCCGTGAGGACCGTGTTCTGCAGAGACTCGGCGCTGGCTGAGTGCGCCTCTGGGATGACCATGTTCTGCACAGGCACCGCGTTGGCTGAGTGCGCCTCTGGGATGACCATGTTCTGCACAGGCACCGCGTTGGCTGAGTGCGCCTCCCCGACGTCCATGTTCTGTACCTGCTCCAACTGGAAGCTGTGCCGGGCTCTTGGGTCACCAGTCTCCTGCCCAGAATCGTTTCTCTGCCGTTGTTGCCGTTCCAGCAAGCGGTGGTAGGAGCAGGTGAGGAGTTTGGGTTCCGGCAAGGACGTCACCACAGTGACAGGGAGGTAGGCCTTGGCACCCTCACGTGCCCTGCTCTGAGGCTGCTGTTCCCCACACATTCGAGGTAGCCATGCTGCAGCACTCGGGAGCCGGCACCCACCTGGAGCTCTGCTCCGGTCTTCCTGAATGCCACACAGCGCCAGCGGCTGCCCTGCGATGGCTTCTGGGGAGAACTGTCTGCTGGACACGGTCATGTGCAGGAGGCAGGCACAGAGTTCATACTCAGCCCCCTGGTTGGTGCCCCGTCCCTGGGCAGGATGTCTGGAGGCTGCCCTGGGAATGGTCATCTCCTGCCCAGGCATCTCTGGGACCCTCCCCAGCTTTGGTGTGTGGTCTCTGGCACTGATGGCTGTGCACAGGGCTGCGGGCACGTTGTCAAACTCTCGGAGAAAAGAAGAGTTGCTATTCTATGAAAACCACAGTTGTGAAAAAGAAAATACTTTTTCTAAAATAATAGAGAAAAACATCCTCCAGGCACCACAGCACCAAGAAGCTCTGAGGGTGGAGGCTGCCACACATCTGCGGCCTGGGGCACCTAGTGGACAGTTTGGTCACTGCAGTGTTACTGATCCGTTCGGAGAGACCTGCCAAGGGCAACAGTTTCTGTTGCAATTATACTTTTAGAAATGCAGAAACTTACTTTTTCTAAATTGCTTATTGACTATCCTGTAAATGTTTCACAATTTAAAAACATGCAGAATAATATACCTGCAGAATAAAAGACAGTGGAAATTACGATTTTTTTCAATAAAAAAAGATTTCAAATGATTTTTTTAATCATGGGAAAGGTAATTAGTGTGATATTTTTGCCTTGTAGCTCGAACCTACCCTATCCTGACACCTACTGAACTTGGACTGTGCTCTGGGAAGGGACTCCGGCTCACGCAGTGTCAGCAAGAACAGCTGCCCCGCTCCACCCTGGCCTCCCCGAGGGGACTGTGTTGCTGGGGTTCAGACCATGGACTCAGCCTCCACCAGCTCCTGAAGGGCCTCCTTCCGCGACAGCTTCAGCACGGTCAGCTTCTCACTGGCTGTGGCGCTGTCACCAGCAGGGCGTGTGGACAGGCCTCTCTGCTCCTCCTTGGACTCCTCTGACACGTTGGGGTAGATCACCAGGAATGTGGCCGTCAGGAAGCCCAGGAAGGAGCCTACGGAGGCCACTGTGGGGATGACACTGACAGAGTCCACAGCATCAACTACACCCCCAAGGGCAGATGCAACCAGGATCTGGGAGATATAGACCTGGCAGGACAGGATGGCACAGTCGATGCCAAATCCACGTTTGGAGTTCCCTGGGCTGTGGTGGACGTACTGGAAGAGAAGAGACACAGGTGTGAGGGGTGTGGAAGGGACACCTCACCCTGGTGGTCTCTAGGAGGGGAGCTGCAGAGTGGGTGCTCAGGTTGCTCACATGCATGTGGTCTCAGGTGTGGCAGGGAACACTGGGCATCTTCGTTTGTGTTTTTTGAATGGGCACCGTTTTTTAACGCTCGGCTATGCTGCCCCCAAGTTTCCAAAGAAAACTCAGAAAAAGCCATCCACCCAGAGCCATGATGGAAGGTGATTCTAGATGTGCTCAGGCCTCAGGCGGAGGAAGATTTTAACAGACCTTCTAGAAGATGAGCAGACTCAAAAGCAGAAAGAGCAGGATCTGGACAGCCAACAAACTTCACCTCACCCAATGAACAGAGACTTGAGCCTCCCAGCTCCTCACTGTGTACAGGCCATACCGGGCCACAAAAAGACTCTCAGCCAATGTGGGGAACTCAAATCATGAGTTCGTGTTCTCTGATTTTGAGGAACTAGAAATCAGTAACACCACGACCATCGTCTCTCAAATGTCAGCAATCCATCAGCACATGTTAATCCATGGTTTCAAAAGAGAAATCAGGAAAAAAAAGCACAAAAATCTTCGGAGGTTAGGGTAGGGTGAGCCGGCCCTCAGGCCTGTGCAGGCCAGAGGTCGACGCCAGCGTCTTCCTCTGCTGTGTCCTGCTTCTCCCCTGACACACACAGGATCTTTGGCTCAGTAGCTAGGCTGGCTGCCAGTGAGCCCCAGGGATCCACATTCCACACTGGAGCTACGGGCATGTACTACCACATGCAGATGTTTATGTGGGTGCTTGTGCTCACGCTCGTACACCAAGCACTTCACGGAAACACCTCCCTTCCCCAGAACCTAGAAAGAGATCTTTGAAGTGATTATAAATTAAAAATACCCATTAAAACTGGCAACCCTGGTATGGTGGCTCATGTCTATAAATGCCACACTCGCTCCGCCAAGGTACCAGCCATATAAAGCAGATGCGACGTGACGGCGCACAAGGCCCTGTCATATTGCAGGAGACACAAGACAGAACAGCAAATGTCCATCCAAGTAGCAGAAAGATGCAGTCACAAGTGACACCGGGGCAGCAAGTGAGGGGGGCAGCTTGGGGCTTGGGCCCTGGTCTTTCCTGACCTGGTGGTTCTACAACTGATTCATTTCCGCAAGGCCAGCAAGCAGCTGCAGACACCATCTATGAGATATTGCTGTTAGGGAGTGCTGTGCACCTAATGAGCAAATTTACTTTGCTTTAATAAAATGAAAGAAAAGCTGAAGAAAGATAATTCAGGTTAAGGAGAAGACTTGAGCTTTTCTCCTTCCCCTGCAAAGGGTCTGTGCCGTGCTGAGAGCCGTGGTCTGCCTCCCCCTGCTGTGGCTGCGGAACACTACAGTGACACTCGTCTGAGCTGTACCACGGCCTGGATGCCAAGTACAATTCCAAAGACTTAGCTTATAAGATATCTTAAAAACTTTTGTTTCTTTTCTTGAGATGGGGTCTTAGGTACCACAGGCTGTCCTTGAACTGGCCAAGTGGGTGAAGATGGCCTTCGCCCCCCAGTGTGGGGTTGAAGTGTGCACACCATGCACAGTTTAATTTTGTTTATTTTTGTATTTTATTTATCATTATTTTAAGTGTATGAGTGTATTGCCTGCATGTGTGTAAGTGCACCTGTGCTGGCAGAGATCAGAAGAGGGTGTCAGATGCCCTGGAACTGGAGTTACAGATGGTTGTTAGCTGCCACGTGGGTGCTGGGAACTGAACCAGGTCCTCTGTACAAAGAGCCAGTACCGTTAACCACAGAGTCATCTCTCTGGCCCCTGGTTTAATCTTCAGATGATGCTTCAGATGCAGTGGGTTAACCAAGTATTGCCAGTGTGGAAAGGTATGTGGGGCTGCTGGAGCACGACCCAGCCACAGGAAGCACCACACTGTCGTCAGGAAGCTGCCCTCCAGCAGGGGACATGATGGCTGAGGAAACCATGGGCAGGACAGCCTCCTATTCCCAGCTATGACAGAGCACACACCTGCTTCTGGAAGCACTGCCCAAGGCCCAGGGGCAGGATGACCAGAGGAATCTCTTGTGGCCAGGGACTGACTAGGACGAATGGCAACTTACTGTCTGCCAGAAGAGATGTGGAGGCAGCAGAGAACCACTAAGTGAAGGTTGTGACCCACAGGCCCGATGCCAAAGGGACCTGGGCTGATGTGGGGCTTCCCCAACCCGTGGTCCCCTTGGGTTGGCTGTACCTCTTTGATGTCGTGGTAGTGCCCCAGCAGGGCGTAAGGGCAGTAGGAGATGCTCATGGAGACGATCCCCATGGTGCTGATGGTCACCATGGCCACGTAGACGTTGTGAAACATGGCCATCACAGCAGTGCCCACAGAGAAGCCCAGCGTTCCCAGCATGTAGATGACTCTGATGCTCAGGTCGTAGTTGTCCAGGTACTTCTGTAGCAGTGCTGCAGAGAGGGCCCGAGGGACGGTGACCTAGCCACTGGCTCTTGATGCACTCTTCCCATCCCACCCTTCCCTCCGAACAACGCCTCTCTCTTGCTGAAACCAGGCCTTGCAGCACCTCAGGAAGAAGCTGGCTCCCTGGGCCCCCTGCCTGCTGGCTGGTCACCAGGTCCCTTTGGGAAATTTCTCTGGACAGTCATTCCGGGTTTCTGGGAGGCCTCTCCAGGACTCCGGGGGAGTGTGGGCAACAGTGTGCTCACTGTCACATGGTCACTCACCCTCCAAGTTCAGCCACAGGTTCAGACAGTGTGGACAGGATGATGCTGGAGTGGGATACTCTGCCTTAGGACGAGAGCCTCAGGACAGGCTGTGCCTGTGGGGCAGGACTCCGGCCCTTGCTACTCTGGCCCTTCAGGACAGTTGTGAGACAGTGCATGGGATGGCCCCACGCCTCAGACACAGCTGACCCCAGGCCATGGCAACTGCTCTCACAGCTCCTCTGCTCAGAAGTCAGCCCCCGACCCCTGCCCTGACCTATTTCTGATAGTTCGAGCACTCACTCACCTGAGCAGATAGCACCAGTAGCAGCATAAATGACCAGGCCCCAGCAGCCCATCTTCACACCAGCGTTGTAGTCATGCCAGGTGGTGGAGTTGGAGGGCGCCTGTGGCACAGACAGGAGGTGAGTCTGCATTTCCATGCAGGCAGTTTAAGGGCTGACAGCCACTCTAGTAAGGAGGAGAATCAACCCTAGTCCAGGTCAGTACTTGGTAAACTGTTTCCAGTTCTTCCCAGCCCACATGTGACTGCTGCCCCAATGAGAAGCAGAATACTGCCCTTGGCCCTGAAACCAGGCTGGCCCAGACCTACAGAAATGACTCTGCCCCCTCAGAGCCACCATACTAGACCCAAGAAAGACGAGCCCAGATCTATGTGGCTACAGGGTGAGGCCAGAACCCTTGGCAGAGCCTGGCACAGGCTCCCACCGTGACAGCTAAACCAGTACCTCATTCACCCTTCCTAAAGTGCTTCTGGGCCCATGAAAACACTTGGCATTTAGGAAGGTCACCACATACCCATGAACCTCTTCCTGGCTTGTACACTGGGGCTCAGCCACATAAATGAAGTGTGCACTGACTGGCTGCCTATGGCATGTCCCACCCACAGGGGCATGAGGGTGAAGGGACAGTGTGTCCAAGCATCTGACAGGCCCCTGACACCAAGGCTTGCTGGCCTTGGAGTGCTCACCTTGGGGTCCCCTTTAAAGATAACCTGGCCCATGAAGTCGGTATAAAAGACAGCCTCAGCGATGACCGAGAACCAAGTGAGCAGGTGGCAGAGGCAGAGCCGCATCAGCTCCTTGGGCATTTTCAGCATGGACAGCCACAGCAGACGCACGGTGGTCTCGGTCTCGCCCTCCTCACTCTCTGTGTCCCCGCTGGACGTAGTGGCCCCACTCTGGTTCCGGTGCCGGGAGCGCTGCCGCTGGCGCTGCTGCAGGTCATACAGGTCGCTCATGCTGCGAGATGGCTTGATCAGGACCACTGCATTGGCCCGCCGGTAACGGTAACAGTGGGACCCGATCTTGCCATAGTAGGAGAAGGTACTAGAAGCCTGGCGGTGGAACATGTGCCTGCGCCGTCTCATGGACCCGGATGTGGCTGAAGGCTTCAAGTCCACCTTGGAGCGGCTGCTGAAGGAGTCCCTTGGCGGGGAGCCACTTCCGTTTGGGACTTTACTTTCATTCAAGTGATTATCGAGCAAGGTGTCGTCCTCCTTGGCGGACTCCCTGAGGAACGTGGACAGGCGGGGCAGCTTGGCCCGCAGGAACTCCTGGCTGGTGCTCCGGGGGGTGCTGGGGTAGGAAGCATCGTGGAAGATGGAGGGTTCGATGTCGTGCAGGAAGAGCAGATCAGGCTCCATGTCCAGCGTGGCATCAGGCATGTGCAGCACTGAGTCACTCTTGCTGCGCACGATGTCCACATTGAGGTAGTCCAGGGCCAGTTCGTGCTCTGACTGCACCTCATCTGGGAATGGGGGACTGCCATCCTGCACGCCTCCACCAAGGGAGCTGAGGCGGGTGGCAGGGGCTGGAGTGCCCAGTTGGGCACCGGTGGTGCTGGGCAGGGCAGACTCCTCGGGGCTGCGGTCCTGCTGGGGGTTATACTGCTCCTCCTCGATGCTGAACAGGTGCAGGACCACTGACACAGAGAAGATGATGGCGGCGAAGAAGAACAGTACCTGGTTCTGTGTCCGGAACCAGTCGCCTAGGAAGGTCTGCGTCCAGTCCAGCCCACCCAGCACGTAGCCGATGGCCCCACCAAGGCCTGTGGGCAGAGAAGAAGCGGTGAGCCCCAGGCCTGGTGCAGGGCTTCACCTTCACACAGAGGGACCATGTTACACAGCAGGTCACTGGGAGAGCGAAAGGACAGCAGGGACAAAGAAAACAAGGACCCCCAGGTGACCTCAGCTCTGAAGGCTGGCCTCAAGTTATTCTAGTTACTCTCCTTAGGAAACAAGAGCGATCCCAGGCCTAGAAGCCAGCCCAGTCCACCTTTCTGTGCCTGTCTGGACTGCCTGGTAGAGCACTGGTCTATGAGCACTGCCTGGCTGAGGCAGTGGTCAGCATGGGGCCCGACTACGTACACCTGGCAGGCATGTCACCAAGGCAGGCCCTGCTCTCTCAAGCCCAGCTCCTTCATCATGCTGGGCTCAGAGGCCCAGAGGATTTATGGCACAGTCACTGCCTTGGCACACTGACACCTGCCAAGAGTCTCCCTCCCATGGGGGCTGGTGAGGGGCTTTACCCGCAGAGAAAGCATGGATGTTGAGGGCCATGTCCTGCTCCTCGCTGTCCACCACGTCCAACAGGTAGGCACGGATGGGGCCCTCAGTTGCATCGGCACTGAAGTCCAGGACCACCACTCCCAGCACTGTGAGGACGATGCCAATGTGCTGCTGGCTGGGGACGTCACCGAGGGCCAGACCTGAACAGGACACGAGAAGCAGCTAAGACGGTGGGGGGTGGGGTTTTTCCCACTTCTGTGGTTGGTGAGCGTTCCCTCTCTGTCCAGCTTCTAAGAGCAACCCCCTCCCCCCGCAACGTGTTTCCTAAGCAAGAAGGGGAGCAGGTTCTTCTGCTATCAGCAAGGCTGGCCACTGGCTGGTAACGAATGCACTGGCGTCAGGTGTGGTGGCGTGGGAAGCCATCTCTTCTTCCCATCCAGCTGGCCTTGCTCAGGCTACTTCCTCAGCTGCCTGAACTCCCTTTCTGCTCCAGCTAGGTTAACAGGCTGTGGGCACACTGGACCCCAGGCCTGAGTGGAAAGGCCATGTGGCCTTGGCAGGCAGTATGAGCCCATGAAGAGGCTACCCTCATACACAAAGCCTTACTTGATTCGGGAGTCTGCCTGTGATGTACAGAACAACACCCAACTCCAAGCCCTGGCCCTACTTTTAAGATTGGAGGCAGAGTAAGCCCAGGCCTGGCCCTAAACCACCAAGCTCAGACTGCACTCAGATACACAGGAGCACGGAGAAGAAGACCTGCTCAGGGGCCTTTAGCCTTGGACCACAGGCAAGAGACAGAGCCCAAGCTGAAGGACTGGTGCCTCTGGGCTGCCTGTACCTGATCACCAGTGGCCAGGGCCACCCTGAGGATGCTCTCTACATAACCTACTGCATTTGGGGAAGGGAAGAAATGCTCCCAGGTGACACTGATAGGCCCAGAGCCATCAGCAGTGTCCTAGAGGTGGCTCCTCAGATTCCTCAGAGATTCCCTGGCTGGAGGAGGCAGCTGCCTTGCACATGGGTAGGAATCAAGGAGACAGGGTGGGAGGGGAGCGGGTCAGAGATGCCGCAGGCCCTCCCCACCCGAGAGCTGTGCCTCTCCACCCTGAGGTGGTCTTCTGGGACCTCAGTGGCTTCAGGCCTGCTGGTGTTGGAACATGGGCACACCTGGGCAGCTCGGGGCCTCAGAACCCATGCTACAATCCTTCACTGGCTGAGCAGAAAACAAGTGTTCCCATCGGTTCTGAGCAGTGCCCTCAAGGCAGAAAATACTTCCCACACAGACCGCCTTTAATTAAAACCAAAACAACAGATGGAGGCAAAACAGCACTCGAACCAAGAAAACAAACAGCAAAGCAGGTTCTGGACACTTTCAACACTGGGGCTAAGAAAAGGAGAACAAAAAAGAAAAGATAATTTCTGAATTCACGCTGGAAACAGGACGTGGTGTCAGATACGAACTGAAAACAAACCGTCACAACAGGAAGCATTTCCCTGTGAACAGGTCCCTCCGGCTTTCCCATGTGGGGCTGGCCCCGCTGCCAAGCACCCTGCTGCGGTCTCCACCAGGCGGGCCTTGGCAGCGCAAGCCGGTCCCTGCACACAGCGACCCAGGGAAGTCACCAGGTGAGCCCCTGCACACATGGTGCAAGCGCAGCAGACACTCACCTATGGCAGAGCCGTTGAGGAAAAGTGCAACACCAACAAGGACACCCACACACAGCGCGAGGATGAAGGGCCGCCGGCGGCCCCAGCTCAGGGTGCAGCGGTCACTTGCAGAGCCAATGAGTGGCGTGAAGATGAGGCCGAGGACAGGGCTCAGAAACCAGGTGAGACTGTAGTACTTCTCTGAGAGGCCTGCAGGGACACACGTTCACCTGTCACGCACCAGACACCACGCGTGGACACATGCCCGACCCTCTCAGGGTACTACTTCTCTGATCTCTGAGGGTCTTCTGGTCCTGAGGGGCCAGACTGGGGGAGTAGGCTCTGCCTGTGGGAAACCATGCTGCAGGGCTGAGCAGCAAGTGCACCTGCAGGGACCAGGCCACGGGCCACCGTCCTTCCACATGGGCTTTGCAAGTGGCGTAGGGGCTACAGTTGGAAAGACAGGAAAACTCCCCGAAATCTGGATCCTGCTGTGGAAAATCTACCAAGGAGGGTCTTGCCAAGGGTCTAAATGGTCCCCAAGGCACTCAGTTACCTTGGCAGTGGTGCAAGTCCAAGGGTGACCAGCTAGAGCTGAGGGGCCGCAGACAGCACATGACACCCCTTCTCACGCTTAGCCTTCCTAACTCCCCAGGGCAACTGTCCATTTTATGGGTGGGGAACGCGGGACGCTCTGAGACCCTGTACAGCAGGAGGGGCAGCCCAGGACTGGACAGGGCGGCCTGGCTTCAGAGCTCATGCTGCCCCCATCGCTGCACACAGTCTCCCTGTCACACAGAGCAGACGAAGGATAACGGCCAGAGCACCACACAGCAACTGGAACGAACAGCGGTGCCTACCAAGAGAGGCCTCCATGGATGAGCACACAGCAGCACTCACTTCAGTGCATCCAAAGCCTTGGAAAGAAGTCTACTGTTACAAGTCAGGGTGCTGGTCATCTTAGGAGGCAGTGACTGGCCACGGGGTGTGTGGTGTACTGTCTCTTCTGGATGTGGATGGCGGCCTCGAGTGTGGCCACAAGATGGGGGCACAACTCTCTCCATTTTACAGCAGCCCAAGTCTTACTTAAAAACTAAAGGCCCTGCCATGCCAGCACCCAGCATTCTGCACTGCTAAGGGCACTGAAGAAACAGACACATGTTGAGCTGGCAAGAAAAATCAATGTGCGTGGGAAGAGAGTGTGCTCACAAGAGGAAGCATCTTGCCATTATGCTGTCACAGTATCATGGCACTCTGCCAGGGTCTAAGGTGTGCGCTGACCTCTGCGGCCGTGCCTGGCTGCTAGGTCTGTTCCCATCCCGAGTCAGCAGAACGGACTGCGAACCAGGAAACCAAAGTCTGCCCAGTGAATTCCGCTGGCCAGGCCAGGTGGGGCTCTGGCAGTAGAGGCTCCTCAGCCTCTCCAGGCAAGACACGCAAGGGATCTCCTGGCAACCGCCAGCTGTACTGGCCCTGTCTGCCTTCAGTGGTGCCCATGTTGGGTCTCCTAATCAAAAGGACTCAGACAGGCAAGGCAGCCAAAGGTGCAGACGGGGAAAACACTACAAAGTCCCACAGGCCGTGCCACAACCTCACAGCAAACAAAGAGCCTGGGCCACTCTTCTGTGCATGGCACCTCTTCATGGGCACTGGCCCTCAATGTGGGCTCAGAGAGGTGCTGGGGTCCCCAGCAGCACCTTAACAGGGTTGCCTCCTCCTGCTGGCACTGTACCAACTCCTAGGAGGTCCTACCACCTACTGCTGCTGACAGTGCCTACCCACCCTGAGCACAGGGCCCCATGCTGTACAGAGGGTGGCAATAGCACCCCCCCCCCATCCTTTTTAGCCAAGAGCCAGACAGGACATACAGGAGAGAGTTGCTGGCTGAACCAAGCCCTGAGACATGGGACCTGGGTGGGCCAGCCTGCTCACTCTTTTGTCCCTGCTTGGGCAGGCCCTCTCCAGCTCAGTCAGTCTCTCTTTCAAAGCTGACCCCCATCCTGCCCTTGCTGAGCAGCCTGGTTAACCAACCTCCAATCTAGTCACCTGTGGCCAGCCTATCTTGCAGTGGCCAAGAACTGACTGTTGGGTGAGGCTGTGCACTGATACCTGCTCATTGCTGGGGCAGCTAAATGAAGTCAGCGAGCACAGTCCTGGTTCCTCCAGGTGGGCAGAGCTAGCAGGAGCCAGGCACAGGTAAAGAAGCATCTCAGGGAGACCCCAGACCAGGTGCCAACATTCCTGTAGGAACTGACAGGTATAGACCCCGAGTTATGGCTCCAGAACAGGGGCAGCACTGCCAGAGACCACATGGGCTTCCACATACACGGTACACAGAAGAGGCTCCCGGGACTCAAGAGACCACATGGGCTTCCACATACACGGTACACAGAAGAGGCTCCAGGCACTCAAGAGACCACATGGGCTTCCACATACACGGTACACAGAAGAGGCTCCCGGCACTCAAGATCCTATGTCCATGAGTAAAGTCTTGGCACAGCCAGCCCGTCTGTTAGGGCATGGGACCGCTTGCTCAGTAGCTCAGGGGCAGAGCTGACAATTTCTGTTCTCCAGCATGTAGAGATGGAGATGGCCCTGCCTTGCAGTGTTACGGGGTTTTCATGCCCTGCAGTCAATTATCCTGTCATTGCCAAAGGAGGAACGTTGACATTTCCAACCATGATCTGAAATCATACACTTCAACTTTTAGCCAGTCGGCTTCTGTTGTGTGTTCACTGGGAAGGTCTGGGCTGCCTGTCTTCTTGTCCAGTAGACCCTGCTGTCCATCATGGGCTGCTGTGATACCATGCCCCAGAGTTTCCTTTACCTAACACTGACGCACCCTCCCCCGTGGAGGCTCTTTCCTTCTTCCCACCCATCTGGGTCTAGTACTCATTTACTATGGGGCTCTCCAGTGACCCAGAAACTGTTTATGCTTATGTCTCCCTTATGTACGAGGTCATTACTATCATGGATGAAGCTGGCTCTACTTTTTTGTTGTTTGTCTTTTGGAGACAGGGTCTCCCTGAAGCCCCAGCTGTTCTGGAACTCACTATGTAGACCAGGCTGGCCTTGAACTCACAGAGATCTGCCTGCCTTTGCTTCCTGAGTGCTGGGATTAAAGGTGTGTGGCATCAGGTTCAACCTTTGTTTATTTAATGCATCTGTGTATGTGCATGGGTGTGCATGTGGAGATCAGAGAACAACTTTCATACCAATGCTTTGTCACCAAGCCACCTCAATGACCCTATCTGAAATGTCTTTACTGCTTCTTATTTATTATTTGTTTATTTATTTATGGTCAAGGTCTCACTATATGCCTTTACTTATTTATAGTTAAGATCTTACTATATTTATTTATTTATTTATTTATTTATTTATAGTCAAGGTCTCACTATATGCCTAACTGGCCTCCAACTCAAGATCCTCTGGTCTCAGGCTCTCACGTGCTGTGATTCTCAGCATGTGCCACCGCATCTGGCAGCATGTTCTCACGTGCTGTGATTCTCAGCGTGTGCCACCGCATCTGGCAGCATGTTCTCACGTGCTGTGATTCTCAGCGTGTGCCACCGCATCTGGCAGCATGTTCCCACGTGCTGTGATTCTCAGTGTGTGCCACCGCATCTGGCAGCATGGTTTCTTTTATGTCAGCCTCACTGCACAGGCTTGCATCATATCCCACCATAAGTCATCACCCTGTGGGCAGTCTCCCAGGCTACTCCCTGGCCTGGCTTTAGAGGCCTTGCCCCTAATTATTTGTAGACTTCACCTAGAGACAGGCCCTTCCTCTCTTGACAGTCCACATGGATGAGATGGCCACTCAGCTGACACCGTTTTGTTGTGTGGTACCCACAGTGAGTCACACCAGCATGTCACCCTAAGTTCTCTCCTAAAATGGGGTACGGTGCCTGGATGAGACCTCTACATGGCACTAACAGCCATGGGCACTAATCACTTGCATGTGGTGAATCCCACATCATGCCCTGTGTGCCAGAGGAACCCAGAATCCCTCCAGAGCAGGTAAAACAGCTGGGAATTCTGGGGTCAGTGGGGGAGGGGGTGGGCGTGCGGGCACTAGGGCCACAGAGACTAGGGTGGGAGGACCTGACAAGCCCAGGGACACAGGAAGCACTGGCAGTGGGCTCACAGTTCATTTGTGTCACCCTAGTCTATCCAAAGTTCATTCAGACTGCAGACACGGGCCCCCAGGAAACCAAGCACCCTGCTTCAACTTCCTGAACCTGGGCTAGAGTCACGATGAAGGACAGCCCCCAGAGCTGGCCCCCACGAGGTGACAGAACTCTGCCCCATCATGTGGAAAAGTCAAACACTTCCCATCATGTCTCCAGTGCATCCCAGGATGAGTGAGGGTTGTTGCCACCCCCACACTTGGCTGCCAGCACCCACTGCCCTGGGACACCTCCGGCAGGCAATTCCCAGCAAAGGCCTAAACAAATACAACGCCTATCCCTAGTAAATAAGTTTTGTTTTTTTTCCAGGCAAGGGTTGAACAACAATGGTGGGACCCGGAAGGCTCCCGTTCACAGGAAATACTGTGTCACCACGCGCCCACGGAACAGCCCACCACCAATGCTCAGGTCATGTGCAGCAGCCTCTATTCACAAGGGAATTTTTGATAAACTGGTGCTTTGTAGGGGAGGGGGCTGGGAAAGTGGCCTATAAATGTTTAACAAAAGGTCTAGGATGGAATAGGAACTCGTTCTTTCTCTCAATGGACAAGCCTGCCTCACCCAGATAGTTTTGTACTCCTGGACAAAAATCCATGATAACATTAGCTCGTGAGAATGAGTTCCTCGTGGGAAAAGCTAACATTCTTGAGTGACCTCAGGAATCTTAGCCAGTGAGCCCACCATGAGCCTACATGGGCAGGCTTGCCAAGACTACAGTTTCAGGGGAAATGGCTGTCCTCTGCGGCCAGGCTGGGCCCCATGGCTGCCTGCTACCATGCCAGAAGCACAGCAAACCCTGGTCAGGCTCTGGGGTCTCCCTGGGAGGGGGTCAGGTGGGGGAGGGAGGAAGAGTCTGCACTGGGGGACCACATCTCCAGCTAAAGGTGAGGCCACAGAGCTTCAAGGAACATTCTAGAATCTCTGGTGCTATGAGAAGACCAGGAAAGCGTCAAATTGAAGGATGGACAGGTGGTTTTCCAAGCTCTATTTCAAACAACACATCTTCAGTACTCACAGAACTACCACTGAGCTGTCACATGTCACCCGTGTCCCCACTGCCTACCAAGTGAGGTATAGTTCAGTTATACAGCTGTAAGGAAGGGCTCAGGGTAAGAGGAACATGCCTGCCATCCCAGTACTTAGAAAGTGAAGCTAAGAGGGTCAGGAGTTCAAGGCCATCCTTGGCTACATAAGACCCTGTCTCAAGATAACCCCTACCCCACCCCCTGAAAAAAAATAGGAAGCGAGGGTAAACTCAGGGAGTTCCTTTGCTCTGGGTGGGCAGACCACACGTAAAAGCCCACTCTTTTTTTTGGTCTTTTTGAGACGGTCTCCCTGTAGCACCAGCTGGCCTGGAACTCACTCTGTAGACCAGGCTGGTCTGGAACCCACAGAGATCCACCTGCCTCTGTCTCCTGAGTGCTGGGATTAAAGGTGTGAGCTACCATGCCTGGCAAAAGCCCATTTTTTATTTATTTATTTATTTATTTTTTGGTCTTTTTCGAGACAGGGTCTCCCTATAGCCCCAGCTGGCCTGGAACTCACTCTGTAGACCAGGCTGGCCTTGAACTCACAAAGATCCGCCTGCCTCTGCCTCTGAGTGCTAGGATTAAAGGCGTGCGCCACCATGCCCGACAAAAAGCCCACTCTTAACTGCTGCCCCAGTCACAGCTGCCTGAGAGGGGCTTCATAGGAAAGAGTGACAATGTGTAGGCCAGGGCCTCTGCGCCACTGATTCAGACTCATCCAGGTACAGGCTAGCAAAGTTCCACTAAAGATAACCCACACTCAGTGGACACAGTTCTAGCACCAAGGTCCCTTCCCTCCTGGGAGGAAGAGGATGCGTGGAGGGAAACCAATTATGTCCCAGGGTCCCAAGGTCAGTGAGCCATGAAGCCAGTGAGCCATGTGAGCCATGAAGCCAGTGAGCCATGTGAGCCATGAAGCCAGTGAGCCATGTGAGCCATGAAGCCAGTGAGGGGGAGGGATCCTTGCACTGCACCCTCATTGCTGTGTGTAGGCCGGAAGCCCCAGCATACCCTGCTCCTGGAAGATGAGTGCGAAGAAGCCTGGTGGCTAGACACAGGCTGAGGGGTCAGGCTCTGGTGCCTACCTCCACCTCCTCCAGCAGAGTGCTTGGAGGCCATTAAATCCCATGTGGGTACCCAGCGTGTGACCTTCCTATAAAACCAGCTACCTAGAAAGTCTCATGTGTGCCCAGGTAATTCAGTACTGGCATCTTCTACTTTCTGGAAGAGGCTGATGGCAGAGATGTTATGGAAAGATACCACACACAGAGCGACCACATCTTCCCTGACAATAGAACCAGGGAGACGGAACAGACCTGTCCCATGCTGGGGACCCAGGCATGGGCTCTTCAACTTTGGTGGCAACTCCCACTACCTTAGCTTCTGCTTCATTTGCAAGATGAGTGGAGAGGCACTGCACCTCTGAGACCACAAGTGGCACCTTTCCCACACACGCCAGCCTGAGCTTTCACCCAGCAAGAGTGCACTGCTGCCCTTGTCCCAGGAAAGCAGAAACAGAGGAGGCCAGGACCGAGGCCCACCCAAGGGCAGGAGAGAATGTCTCAGCAGATGGCAGGGAGAGAACGTCTCAGCAGACGGCAGGGAGAGAGAACGTCTCAGCGGACAGCAGGGAGAGAGAACGTCTCAGCAGACAGCAGGGAGAGAGAACGTCTCAGCAGATGGCAGGGAGAGAACGTCTCAGCAGACGGCAGGGAGAGAGAACGTCTCAGCAGACGGCAGGGAGAGAACGTCTCAGCAGACGGCAGGGAGAGAGAACGTCTCAGCAGACGGCAGGGAGAGCACTGAGAACAAGCAGGGAGCAGAGTGTTGATTGGCAGCTGAGGAGCTACTCAGATGACAGAGAAAGGTGGCACAAGGTAAGCTTCTAGGAGGAAGAAAGTCAGGGCCTATGCAAGCAGTCCGTGCCGCCCAGGACCCCAAGAAGGAAGTGTAGGTGGTGGGCACTAGACTCCAGAAAGCAAGTGCAGGTGGGAGACCGAGTGGCAGTTATCACCAGCCACTTCCACAGTGTGAGCAGGGCCTGGGGTACCTCCAGGAACACAGGTTCAGTTCTGGTTGGCTGAAATGTTAACAGGGTATTACTCTGTGCTGGACATCTGACTGTATAGCACTGTCCACAGGAGTGATGACTAGGTGCGGGTACATCTCCACCTGTGCTGAGATGTTCTCCCTGGGCCTCAGCACTGCCAAATTCAGGCAGGCCTTTTCCCTGGTGTGACTATCCTGTGGGGTGATCATGCCCCTCGTTTGAGTATGAGGTGCATTTGGTATGCCTGGGGCTGCTTCCACAGAACACATTTGCAAAATGAAACTGACTCTTCAGCTCAGAGCTTGTAGCTGCCTCATCTCCAGTGAAGGTCAGACACCTCAGCCTGACGAAGCATGCTGGGCTTGTTCAAAATGGTCAGTGTTTGAAATGCCTTGACCTGAGGCTGTGCTGCTGAACACAGTTGATAGGAGCCAACTATGCCTCCAGGGCCTTTTTTTTGAGTGGATGAGTGTACTGCCTGCATGGATGTAAGTGCACCTGTGAAGTGAAATGCCTGCATGGATCTAAGTGCACCTGTGTAGTGAAATGCCTGCATGGATCTAAGTGCACCTGTGTAGTGAAATGCCTGCATGGATCTAAGTGCACCTGTGTAGTGAAATGCCTGCATGGATGTAAGTGCACCTGTGTAGTGAAATGCCCGCATGGATGTAAGTGTGCCTGTGAAGTGAAATACCCGCATGGATGTAAGTGCACCTGTGTAGTCAAATGCCTGCATGGATGTAAGTGCACCTGCATAGTCAAATGCCTGCATGGATCTAAGTGCGCCTGCGTAGTGAAATGCCTGCATGGATGTAAGTGCGCCTGCGGAGTGAAATGCCTGCATGGATGTAAAGTGCACCTGCGTAGTGAAATACCTGTATGGATGTAAGTGCGCCTGCGTAGTGAAATGCCTGCATGGATGTAAGTGCGCCTGCGTAGTGAAATGCCTGCATGGATGTAAGTGCGCCTGCGTAGTGAAATGCCTGCATGGATGTAAGTGCGCCTGCGTAGTGAAATGCCTGCATGGATGTAAGTGCGCCTGCGTAGTGAAATGCCTGCATGGATGTAAGTGCGCCTGCGGAGTGAAATGCCTGCATGGATGTAAGTGCGCCTGCGGAGTGAAATGCCTGCATAGATGTGAGTGCACCTGTGTAGTCAAATGCCTGCATGGATGTAAGTGCACCTGTGTAGTCAAATGCCTGCATGGATGTAAGTGTGCCTGTGTAGTGAAATGCTTGCATGCATAGATGTAAGTGTGCCTGTGTAGTGAAATGCCTGCATGGATGTAAGTGCAACTGTGTAGTGAAATGCCTGCATGGATGTAAGTGCACCTGTGTAGTCAAACGCCCACGGAGGTTGGGAGATGGTTTTGGATCCCCTGGAACTGGAGTTACAGATCGTTGTTAGCCACCACATAGGTGCTGGGAATTTGAACCTGGGTCCTCTGCAAGTGCCAACTCTCCAGGCCCCAGGGCCCTTTTTCTATCAGGATGAGACGTCTATGTGGCCCTGTTTGTGAATCACGGTTCTGGGTCCAGAGGCACACTTTCCGACCCATAGTGCTCTGCTGGTGCTGTGCTGTGGGCACAAGGACCATGAAGGAGTGAGGACTCACACACATTCTGGACAAAGGGGGCAGTGAAGGCCTTCTGTGAACCCAAGTGATTCCCAAGATCACTGGTAGAGGCTGACAGGCCATAAGAGGAAGGTGCAGAGCTGGTGCCAGTGAGGCCAGCCAGGCTGGGCACAGAAGGGGAAGTGCTACAGGGCTCAGGGTTTCGGAAGAGGAAGAGGCAAGTGCAACCCCAACTGCTGCTGGGTTAGGAAAAAATGACCTTTAAAGCAATTCCCCTTGGGCATGCCTCCAAATGAGAGCCCAAATTCAAGTGTGTGGACAAGTACAGAACTCACTACCACTTATGAAGCACAGCATCTCCCTAAGTCATCTGCATTCTCCTAGCCAACATGCCTGCAATGAGGGCCACCTCAGCTATAAGACCCAACCAAGCCCGGGCCCGGATTCCTCCTCTAAACTCCACCTGGCTCAGCCAGCAGATGCTGGGAGGAAGTCTGGCCCCAACCACCCAGTGCAGCCAGGGAGGATGACGGTCAGTCATATCCACCATGCTACAGTCAATGCTTCTGTTGTGGTCCCACAAGTTATAAACCATGGCATACACATGTGTCCTCACTTCACTGAACATGTGCTGGGTGGCAGAGCATTTGCCTAGCCCCAGGCAACTTCTGCAGCACTGCAAAAAATAAAATACCAGAAAGGGGAAGCAAACAACCCATTCTGCAGCAAAGACAAGTCCTATTTATAACTGCTTATGAAATTTACATGTATACTTTTTCTGCATAACTTCAATTTAAATAGTTAACTTTCCATCCACGTCAGGGATGGAGCCCAGGCTGTGTACACGCTATGCAAGTGATCCAGTGGTGCCTTCTATACTGACGGCTTTCCATCCCTGTCAGGGATGAAGCCCAGGCCCTGCACATGCCATGCAAGTGATCCAGTGGTGCCTTCTATACTGACGGCTTTTAAGAGCAGAGACAGCATTTGTTTTCAGACTTTCAATGTAGTTGAGAATGAGGGCACACACCAGTAATCCCAACATTTTGGAGGTGGAGGTCAGGGGGATCAGAGTTCAAGGTCACCCACTGAGGCCATTCTGGGGTACATGAGAGCCTGTCTGTCTCTAAACAAAAATGGGGCAGAGAGATGGTTCAGCTGTTAAGCCCTTGTGCTGCCCTTCTAGAAGCCCTGCCTGGTTCTGTTCTCGCACTCACAAGGCAGCTTATAATAAGGTGCCTATGACTCCTGTTTCCGGGAATTCAAAGCTCTCTTCTGGCCTCCACAGGCACCAGGTACACAGTACATGTGGTGTACATACATATATGCAGGCAAAACACTCAATCCAGGCAAAATTGATATAATATGCATACATTTTTAATCTTAAAAAAACAGAAAATTAAAATATAAAAGAAATAAAAATGAAATCATATTTAAAAAGCTACTTATTTTCACAATCCTTACTTGACTTTTTTTTGGGTCTTTTCGAGACAGGGTCTCCCTGTAGCCCCAGCTGTCCTGGAACTCACTCTGTAGACCAGGCTGGCCTTGAACTCACAAAGATCCGCCTGCCTCTGTCTCTGGAATGCTAGGATTAAAGGCGTGCGCCACCATGCCCGGCCTTACTTGATTTTTTTACTTGGTTTAAGAAAGTATTATACATTCACAGAGCAATTCCCTTAGCAATCAGTGCGCCCTCCCCCAGGGAGCCGCAAGGTCTTGCTTTCTACCTGGGCTGCACTGACTGATGCCTGGGCACACAGCACCTTGGGGGCTTGGTGGGGCCCCTGGGCAACTGTAATCTTGGTCTATCTTTTCAACACATATTTATGATATTTTGTAAAAATGTAACTCATTTTTGGCTTTCATTATAAAGTTAAATGGCTGCTTTCTGTAGGAAATGATAATCCTTTTCTTATTTTATTTAAATTACAAAGGGTGTTGCATACAATGATGATTCTGTATCTGACTAAAAGTGCTGAAAGGTCAGAAGGCGACAAAAACAAAGCAACCTCCACGCATGCCTTTTCTTCTGAAATGGAAACAAAACAAAACAAAACAAAACTGCACAACTATTAGCCAATGTTGAGTAATTCTTAAATAGCTCATGCATGGACAAGATAAAATTCTTTCTAATCAAGAGACAATACTGAATCCAGTGGAAAATGTCAAAGGTCCAGGTCCAGTTGGGGGTAGGGAATAAACAAAACTACAGACTACCTACAGTGGTATCACAAACAGGAGCTTCAGCATAACTATTCCTAAGTGGCTGCGTGCCATGGAGACAAGTGCTGGTCCTCTCGCTTGTGTTCTGTGCCGGCGGCCCTAGAGTCACACTGTTAATGGAAGGAGGCTACAGTTTTGTGACTTCATTAATCCAGTGTGTGTTCCATGTCCTGTCACTCTCTGTTCAAACACACAGTGCTACACTGACTACAATGTGGCTCACAGTGAGGATGTTCAACCTGCCCTGCCTAGACCTCAGCCTCACTCGCAGGCCCCTGCTCAGGTCTGTGGGCCCCAGTTGGGTGTGCAGGCCTCCTGCACACCCTCATGTGACACTGTGCACCTCACCTTTGCTTCCCTGACCCCCACTCAGCCGTCACAACTCAGGGGCACAGCCCCTATTCGAGTGTCCTCTGTCCTTTGCTAGGCAACCCTAGCAAAGTGTTCTCCACCAGCCTTCTCTCCACCAGCATGTCCCTTTGTACCCCAGGCTGTCTTGGGCAGAAAGGGGGAAAACTCCTGACCAGAGGCACCCAGGATAAATTCCACAACCTCTGCCTCAAACCACCCGTGCAGTCATGCTCACACACCCCTTCCTCTCCGAACAGTAGCTATCCAGGTAATATGTCCAGGTGCCAGCAAGCCCCAGGCTCTGGGGTGCCACACCACCTCATGCCAGGCATGCTGCCTTGGCACCAGTGGGCAGGCACTTGGTAAGAGTCTGATACAAGAATAACAGGCTATCTAATCCTTGGGAAAAATGACTGCACTGACTATTTCATTGTTTGTTAAACACAATGATCTGAAAAGCAAGGAAATCCAGACTTCCCTCCCAAACAGCACAGCGAACAAGCTGCTTTTCAGTCACTGCTCACAACTCAGGGGCTTCCCTCATTGTTGTGCTTTGTGCACACACACAGCCGTCCTTTAGGGGACCACAGCCCTGCTGTACATGGGAGATCTTGTATCAGAATTCCCAGGAAAGCTTCCCCCCCTTTCACTAGACAAGTGCAGGGCCTTGGGGCTCCCCACCTGGCACAGGCCCTCTTCCATATTTCCTGGGTCTCTGATCTGTGGGAAGCCTTGAAATTTGTTATTGTGGTAAAATGAGTTGCATTCAAAGCAATTAGCAGCATTCTGTACACTTCTAAACTGTACCCCACACCCCCCCACTCCACACACCCCTCTACACCCCCCATATTCCACATCCCCTCCCACCCCCCCCATACTCTAGACCCCCCAGCACCCAGTGTTCTGCATTCTGTGGATGGACTCTTCCTCATGTAGTGTGTGTCCTTCTGTGCCTGGCTCACATCACTCAGCAGAACGTCCTGGTTTATGCACTGTCAGTCATTGGCCTCCACTGTAGTGCCCTGGCTTTACCACAGCATCCCATAGTGCTCTCCAGGGCAGGACCCCAGGACAAGTAGTAAGGGGTCTCTGAGAGTCCATGTGCCACTCTCCCCATGGTTCCCAGGGGGTGGGGGGGCTGCAAACAAGGGGTCACAGGCCATAGGCTGCAGTTACTGCTGTCAAGGGGGCCTGTGGGAATTCAACATGAGAGAGCTCTGGCCATAGGTACCCTGGCTCCTACGGCACCCAGCCCAGCCCACCTGACCGGGCGCATCCGGTGCTCAGCCACACCAGGTACCCATACAGAGCAGTCTCTCAGGAGTCACGGAGACTCTTCAGGAGAGCTAGTTCCAGGCTTTGACTTTTCTTACATGGGAGTCCTGTTGGACTGGGGGGGGGGGGAATGGTGTGGTTCAGTAGTACAGTGTTTGCCAATGTATGACAGGCTCTGGACTCCATCCCTAGTCCTCCCTCTCACAGTACTTGCCAGGCTGCTGTTAAAGTCCACAGCTCGCCTCCTATCAGGTAGTGCTACAGACCCGTGCCGTCTGTGTGCTAAACTCCAAGCCTCAAGCCTCCTGTATGTGTTCCCTGACACAGAGCCTAGGCATTCAGGGGGAAAACAAACCAAAGGTGTGCTTCCCTTGTATGACCCTCATCTCCAAGGGTCACTAAGGGAGCCCTCGGTGTCGAGTGTGTCTGTGTGGCAGGAGGGCACCACAGTGTGCAGACCCTGCAATGTGAGGGAGCCACAACAGCATTGCACAGCCAGCTGGCCAGCGACATGTAAGTGGCAAGGCGTGGTGTCAAATGCCTTTGCTCCCAGCCCTCGGGAGGCAGAGTCAGGCAGACCTCTGTGGGTTCAAGGCCAGCCTGGTCTGCATAGTGAGTGCAAGTTCCAGCTGTCCTGGAACTCACCATGTAGACAGGGAGACCTTGTCTCAAAAAGACCATAAAAAAAAAAAAAAAAGAACACATAAGTGCTAAAAAAAAAAAATCACAGCAACATCTTGAGTGTGTACACAAGTGTGCATCTCCATGTGTAAACACCTGTTACAGAGATCCATGTGCACACGGATGTCTACGATGGAAGGCTGCTTCTCAATTCTCACAGAAGGCTTGCCATGCGTGGACAGTTCAATGGGAGAGTGCGAGGTGGAGGCTTAGGGACAGCATCTTGGTTCTGAAGAAGGGTGGGGCTAGAGTGGCAGTCAGGAAGGACCCACCTGCCGCAGACAACTCTTGACACCTTGCTCCCCTGCATGCGGCCTCACAGAAGCTTGTTAGTGGAGAGTGACAGGCACTGAGGTCCTCATTTTCCAGTATTATCTGTGAGGCAGACTCTTAAAGGGCAGGCTTTTCCCACCAGAGAAGAGGTGAGCTTCACGGAAATCCGTAGACCACGCTGCTTGCTCCGGGTGCCGCTTCAGTGCAGTGATCCCATGCAGCCCAGTTCCCATTCATGACTCAAGCCCAGAGAACACAACAGAAGGCCCCTTTTCTGTTATCTAATTTTCCTTTTCCCCTGAGTATACTTCCTGAGCCAAGAGGGAAACAATAAACGGTAGCAGGAGTCTGGACTTCTTCTCAAGGGAAAAAGGCGACTTGGGAACCCAGAACAGGATGGCACCCAGCAAGGCTGGGCTGGCTCTATAGAAGGACCATTTCCCAGAAGCTGCCAAGTGAGTAGCTGGCTTCCAAACCTGCCTTTCAGAAATGCTGATATGCTCATATCTGGCCCTGACTCTGAAATGTCAGTCATGTGATCTACCAGGCGCAGTGGGCAGCAGGACAGATGTGTGCTCTGCAGATCTCCAGACCCCAGCTGCCTTCACGCGTCACACAGGCTTTCTGCTCTTATCTACAGTGGTTTCATGAGGCTTTCTTATGCGCTTTACAAGAGCCACTTTGAGACCTGTCACAGTGGCGCACACTTGTAATCCCTGCACTCAGGAGGCAGAGGCAGGAGAACTGCCACAAGTTCAAGGCCAGCATGATTTATATGCTGAGGTTCAGAGCAGCAGAACTACGAAACGAGACTTTGTCTCAAAAATAAACAGAGGGCTGCTGGATGGCTCAGTGGGCAGAAGCACTTGCCATGCCAACCTGGATTCTCCTCCAGGAGGAGAGAACTGACTCCCTGAAAGTGTCCTCTCACCAATATGTGCATTGTGGCAGCACCTGCATATCCCCACACAATAAATGAAATTTAAAAAATGAAAAACACATAAAACAATAAAACCAAAAGCCACTCTGGGGACAAGATGCTTACCTGGCACGTAACCCCCAGAGGAAAGTGGGGACAAGAATGGATGACTTCACTGAGCACACAGCTTCTAACACTGAAAGGGATAAAAAACCATCACACTGAAAGAAGGGGTTGATGTTTTAAAGGCATCACCCCAGGAGAGGGGCTTAGAGAAGGCAGGTACAGCTGGGCCTTGTCCCAGGGACGTGCTGTCTGGAGTCTGCCACTGTCACAATGTCTCACTCCTTTGCAATCAGCCAGGTCCCTGGCATGGGAGCCCTGTTCTTGCCCAGCACAGCACACCTGCCCCTTCTGCATCAAGGACTCCTTTCCTCCCAGAACCAGGAACTCAGCCACAGCCCTTCCAATACCAGGCTGGCATCTGGAGCCAGGAGGTCCTTCAGAAAGGCAAGGGACCACCTAGATCCTGGTCCTGAGCAGAGCGTGACAGCACCTCTCAGGTGCTGAGCAGAGCAGAGCCAGGAGGCTTTCAGAGGTCAGGTTGCAGAGGCAGAGCCCAGCTTCTGCTCTGGGGTCAAAGAGTTGAGGGGCATGGCCTGGCGGCCAGGCCTGCAACTCTGTTATTTGGGAGTCAGAGGCAGGAAGATCACAAGCTGAAGACCTGCCTCGGTTACAGAGGAAGCTCAAGGTCAGCTTGGAAAACTAAGACCCTTCTGGAAATTAAAAAAAAAAAAAAAAAAAAAATGGACAGAGTGAGGAGTGTAGACTTCCTAGCAGGGAGCAATTCAGTCCCCAATGCCGCACACATGTGGATCATACCAAGGAGTGATGTGGGTCTGCACACCGTAACCTCACACTTAGGAAACTGAGGCAGTAAGATCCAGAGTTCCTGCCGGGAGCTGGAACATGGGCTGGGTACAGGAATTAGAAGTTCTCAGGGGGCTGAAGAGATGGCTCAGAGGTTAAGAGCGCCAACTGCTCTTGCAGAGGACCTGGGTTCGATTCCCAGCACCCATATGGCGGCTAAGAACCATCTTTAACTCCAGTTCCAGGGGAATCTGACACCCTCTTCTGACCTCTGCAGCATTGCACGACACGGGGCAACAAACCTACACGCAGACAGTACACTCATACACATAAAAAATAATGAATAAATAAAAAAAAGAAGTTCTCAGGAGAAAGCTGTTACCTCTGGCCTCTCGTGTGCTCGATGTGTGGTACAATAATAGAGAATGAGCCTGGAGCTTGGTAAGTTCATCAGTTAAAACAGCCCCTGCCCTCGCCCATTTTTGGGGAACAGCCTTCCTTACCCCAGCTTTGCCTTGCTGACACTTGTGCAAAGTGTCCTTGGCCTGTGGCTGGGAGGTAGGATAGAGCAAGGACAGCAATCACAGCAAGGACTCCTGGGTCACACATCGCACCAAACTCAGTCTAAGCACTTCAAGATGTGATAACTCAGTGCTTTCAGAAGAGCAATGCTGGTGCTGGTGAAGGGAAGGAGTGGAGGAGAGAGGTCCTAGGCTTCTCCAAAAAGTGAGCTTTGATTGGGGGACACTACCACACAGGTGGGGAAATTGGCAAGTAACAGAAACGACAGAGAATCCAGAAGTCCGAGTTGTTATCATAAAGGAAAACACTGTGATTCATCACAGAAGGAAGGGCGGCTGGCTGGCCATACAACCTCTGTCCAGCCTGAGCTTCCAGAGCCTACGCTACTACTGGCCTTCCCTGGAGGCCAGCATGGGGAAACCCCCATACAGTCAGGCTCAGCAGGACCAGACATCACCACCATCAAGGGCAGGGGACACTGAGGGCAACAGCTCAGAGGACACTGGCCTCTCCATGCTAGACAGAGCTTGAGAGACCCTCATTAATCTCAGCCCACGGCCGCTGCAGAGCTGTCCCCTAGTAGAAGGCAGAGGAAACAGGCACTATAGTGACTAGGGACTTAGCCTGCCACACAGTGACGGCCAGTGTCCCAACAAGCCCCAAAATAGCTAGTAGCAAACAGAACAGATTCCTCTCCATGGTGTACTCAATAGCCTGTCTACCCCACAAGCGGGTTCACCTAGCAGCTAGGTCAGCAACATTTCAGGAACAGAAGACGACTTACTGACCAGGTAAGTACACTCACTCCCAGGACAACACAGCGAGTGCACTGCCTTTAGGAGCTGCTGAAGCTCAACCCTGTACATTCTTGCTTAGTGGGCTGCTCTAGACTGAACTCGGCTTGTCCACTGTCACTGGACTCTGCATGCTGCCCTCCACCCTCCACCTGGGATGTTTTCTACGGGAAACTGAGTTTTTGAAAGAAAAAGGACAGACCTCCTACTACCCTTCCTCCCCCGCACCTTCTTGTTATTTTGAGACAGGGTCTCCCTATAGCCCCAGCTGTCCTGGAACTCACTATGTAGACTAGGCTGACCTGGAACTCAGAGATCTACTTGCCTCTGCTTCCTGAGTGCTGGGATTAAAGGTGTGCACCACAACACCTGGCCCCCTATTTCTATATTTTTGTTGAATTTCCGTGTAGTTTATACAAAACATCTCCATCAGTCTTAATCGCCTTTACCCTTTGGCATCTCCTATGCAAAATAAATGTAATGAAAAAAAAAATAGCTGTTTTATACTGTCTTTTATTTACTTATTAAATATTTTATTTATCATTTTCACTTTGTGTGTATGAGTATATTGCCTAAACGTAGCTAGGTGCATCTCTGTTGTACAATGCCCAAAGAGGTCAGAAGAGAGTGCTGGATCCTGTTGGAACTGGAGTTACTGATAGTTGTTAGCTGCCATGTGGATGCTGGGAATCAAACCTGGATCCTCTGCAAGAGCTCTCTCTCCAGTCTCCTTATTTATTTTTAAAAATATAGTATTTTTTGTATATGGGTGTGTTGTCTGCATGTGTGTAAATTCACAGTGTCACACAATGCCCACAGAGGTCAGAAGAGGGCATTGGATTCTCCTGAAACTGGAGTTATGAACGGTCATTAGCCACCATATGGGTGCTGGGAATTGAACCCAGGTCCTCTGCAAGTGCAGCCAGTGGTGTTAACTGCTATCTCCCAGCCCCTGATACCTTCTTTTAGAAAGACAAATATACTTAGGTAATGGGAAAAATAATATAAATTAAATAATATAAACTAAATTATAAAGGGTTTAGAAACAGTACAGCCAGATATGTTAACAGACTATTCAGAGCCCACACATCATTTACCTACTGCTGTGTGACAGGTCACACATGGTATCATGGCTTACAGCATCTGTCATCTCACAGTCAGTTTCTGTGGCTCAGGGTCCTGGTACTAGGCTGAGTGGTTTTGCTTAGGGTCTCTCTGTAGCTGCACTCAGGTCTTGATATAGACTGTGGTTGTCCCAAAGGTCACTAGGGCAGCTCTGCCTGGCTTCTTCTCACCAGCTCTTAACTTGTTGGCCATGCGTCTCTCCAAGGCAGCACAACACATGAATCTGTGAGTGAGGAAGGCCTACAAGAAGGAACAGACCCCTAGCAAGACAGAGTCACTGAAAGGTGGTGGCACAGGCCCATAATCTCAGCTACTTGGGAGACTGAGGCCTGCATGAGCTGCTACACAGTGAATTCAAGTCCAGCCTGGCAATTTAAGAATAGACTCTGTCTCTAAGAAAAACTGCACAAAATAGGGGGCTGGAGAGATGGCTCAGCAGTTAAAAAGCACCCCTTGCAGAGGACCCAGGTTCAATTCCTAGCACCCATGTGGCAACTAACAACATTCTGTAACTCCAGTTCCAAGGGGATGTGATGGCCTCTTCTGACCACTATGGACACTGTATGACATGCATGCATGACATGTAGGCAACATACTCATACTCAAAATAAAAATAATAAATGTTTTTTAAAAAACACAAAACAAAGCTGGGCATGGTGGTTTAACCTTTAATCCCAGCAACTGGGAGGCAGAGGCAGGCGGATCTCTGTGAGTTCAAGGCCAGCCTGGTCTATATAGTGAGCTCCAGGCCAGCTGGGATTAAAGACCCTGTCTCAAAAAAAAAAAAAAAAAGACAGACAAACAAACAACACAAAATAAAACAAAACAAAAAAACAAAACCCGGAGCTGGGTAGCTCAGCAGCACAGCATTTGCTGTACACACACAAACCTAACCAGAGAAGCAATGTCCTTTAAGGTCGTTCTACTTGTACTGGTTAGCAGGAATTACTTGAGAAAGAACTAAACAAGACCACAAAAAAACTAAGAAGAGCACTAGGGCACCTCAGAGGCTGCTGAGCACAGTGGGCAGCTCAAGGGTCCCTGGATCCATCAGGTTCCCCCTGGCCCTTCTGTATAACAGGAGACAGGCGTGGGGCACACACCCATCAATCATCCTAGCGCCTGGGAGGTGGGGGCAGGAGGGTCAGGAGCTCAAGGCCATCATTAGTTACCGAAGAGTCTGCAGCCAGCCTGGGCACCATGAGACCTTGTCTCAAAAATGAAAGACAAAAGTCTAAAAAAAAAATAAAAAATACAACCTTAAGAAATTTTAAAGAGAACAAATTAAAAAGAGGAGGAAAATGAAGAATATAAATTAGTGAAACAGAATATTTGAAAAAATAAAATATACATATATTTAAAAAGTACTTACTCTCAATTATCTAAAATGAATTTCATATAACAAATACTAAACACCTAACAATAGAAAGTGCCAAAGGCCACATGGAAACAGGCTATAACTCATGAAGTGACAGTCCCAAGCAGCTGGGATGTTGTCAGCAATGACATACTTAACACAGCATGCAGCCAAGCACAGGAGTTAGAGTTCCCAGACAGCTGTTCTCCAAAGCCTTGGGCTGTGAGTCACATGTGTTGTCGTGATGGGAGAGGCAGGCCAGCACAGAAGGCCGCGCTACTGCTAGACTTGCTACGGACCCTGGGCGGAGGCTGTATGCTTCAACAGGACAAAACAAATGTCAGGGGAGCCTGATGCCCACCTCCCGACTTCTTCCACACCGCGCTAGCTACTAAGGGCCTTCTGGGAACACAGTAGGGGCCCTTTCTCCTGCTGGCCGCCTTTCCCCTGAGACAGCAAGCACATCCTCTCTCCAAGAGGGGTTGCATTTCTTTCCCTCAGAACACTCTCAAAATGGTGTGTGTGTGTGTGTGTGTGTGTGTCCACTCTGTGTGTAGTCACTGTATGTGTATGTGTGTCTGTGTTATGTACTGTCATTCAGAGTGTGTGTGGTCACTTTGTGTGATCACACACTGTATGTGCTCATTTGGTGTGTACGGTCACTGTGTGTGTGTGTGTGTGTGTGTATGTTCACTCATTCTGACATTGTGCTGTCCCACCCTCCTGCCCCCTGTACAACAGCACCCAAGGGATGAGAAGCTGATGTGAGGAACAGCAGAGAGCAATTATGTGTGGCCAGGCTCAACATCTGCCACCCTCCAGGACAACCCCTGATGCATCTGTGCCCCAAGCCTTTTGGAGAACAGGGGCTTGGAAGTGAGGAGCAGGGGAAAGGTAGAGGAGCGATTCCCAAAGGGGAGCATGCTTGGAGCCATCGTGGCACCTCATGAAGTGCTTTACTAAGCTGCTTTACTAACGTAGGCTACAGTGAGCACTGCCAATATCTCAGGAACCTGTGTGCTTTGAGGCTGAAGCCAAGCTGCTTTACTAAGGTAGGCTACAGTGAGCACTGCCAATGTCTCAGGAACCTGTGTGCTTTGAGGCTGAAGCCACTGCAGACACTGCTGGTTTATTGGAAGAAGTGGGGGCAAATTGCCAATGGACTGCAAGCCATGTACTAAGCCGACCCTATGGCAAGAGACACTGACAAAACAACCAAAGTAGATGGATAAAATAACGACCCTGTTTACATGGAATTCTAGAACAAAACTGATGCTTTTAAATTGCTTAGACCCTTTATCCAGTTCTTTCATGAAGATTAGCAGCCACAAATCTAATTTTTAAAACTTCCTGAGTCTACAGAGAAAACGATACATTCTGACAAAGCTTTGAAGGCCACACCTACTCCAAGTGGCAGCCTGGAGGGTCTGGCATTCCCACACCCTGGACCCCACCTACCAGCCCAAGCCCTGTGAATAGAGGTGTTTTCAGACAGGAAACCACAGCACACTCAGATTAAGTCAGCAATGACAGTGAGGACAAGGACCAGTACTGACTGCTCTGCTCCAAGTCAGATGTTCTAAGCACATGCCTGCCAGCTTGCCACAGTGACACAGCCTATGGCTTTCACAGCCAGTATGCCCAAGATGGCCAAATACAGCCAATGCCCAGCTTCCTCAAGCACTAGTACCTGCAGTGAATGTTCACACCAGGGGAACAAGCTCCCATGCCAGGCTATTAGGAAGGCTGTCAAGGGCGGTGATGGGGACAGAACATAGGACCCCATCAGGGATGCTCAAGCCCTCAGCTCACACAGCCATACCCAGCTGCTTGCACCTACCTATCTGTAACAGGATGGGCGTGACCAGTGCCGTTTCCATGGCGTAACAGAACTCTCTGCCAAACATCACTGCCCCGTGCATGACCCACAGGCGTGTGGGGATTCTGTCTATGGATCCCTCGCTGACCGTCTCCTCATGGGTCTCCGCCTCTGGGTGTCTGGGTTTCTGGGTGTCTGGCAGGGGCATAGGTAGCTCTTGGACTTGCATAGATTCCGAGTCAGCATTCTGTGGCGCCATTTTCATTACCACTAAAAATATATATTTTTTTATTCTATCTAAATAAATAATACTATCATATCTCTTCAATGATAAATTAAGATGTCTTCTCTTTCTGTTGGGGGTGCATTCCTCAGCAAGTAACAATTGTATTCCTCTTTGTACAAATGGGTGTCTCAACTTCTCACACGAGACGTGCAGCAATGCAGGATTTTTGGTTGGACTGTAAACATATGGCTTGCTGGCTCACTGTGAGTTAGAGTTAAAAATCCATAAGGGCCACTCAGTTAATACCAGTTTCATCATCATGACTGTGGAGGCGCTGTGGTCACTTCTCTTGCTACAGAGAGGTGGGGAGCTGACACACACAGGCGGTCTTCTGTGAATCCCCATCGAGCGGCTGGAGGATCTGCAGGGGAGTAAAGAGAAGCGCAGTCAGGGGAGGCCTCTGTACCCACCATGCTGGCCAGGCTACCACCAGGCCCTTAGGCACCTGGCTGTTACTGACGATGCTGGACACTAGTTCATGCAGAATTATTCCAGAGACAGTGAGGCAAGAGGAATCAGAAGACAAGCGGACAGAGAGCACGAACAGGAAACATGCTCATTCTTGGGCCAATGTTAACACCTTCACCTCTGGACCAGGTAAACATCTAAGTGGCTAAAGCCATCCTTGGCATCCTTTTTGGCAAGACAGTATCATGAAAAGGGGACAGAAAGGGGAAGTGGGGATTCCTGACCTCCACCTGGAAATGTGCAAAGGCAGACAGGGTGGGCGGGCAGAGGGCGGATGGAGCAGAGCACAGCCATCAGGCAAACTCAGTTCCATTCTTGTCAGCACCTCAGGAAGTGGTCCTTGACTTGTGTAGGCTGGAAAATCCAGTGATAATTAAATGAAAGTGAGACAACCATGTAGATGCAAACCAAACTCTGCCTGTAATTGTAGGGTCCAATGATTCCCTACCTATGTGTGGCATTGCCAGGGGCTGTGGGACTCAAGAGCCTAATCCTAATATCTGCTGCATCCCAACTCCTGTGACCAGCTTGTGACTTGTCTCTGCTTAGACACCCCCGACACACACACATGTACAGATGTCTAAAGGATTCAGATATCAGGTGTGATCCCAGCACCAGGGAGGCAGAGGAAGGTAGATCTTGAGTTGGAAACCAACCAGCCTGGGCTACATAGTAAGATATTGACTCAAACCACACACACACACACACACACACACACACACACACGCACGCACACAGAGAAAGAGACCGACCAGTTGTCTCAACAAGAGGCAACACCAGGGGCGGGGCGGCCACAGCACCCATGTTCTTTTGCAAGTGGGCCTCCAGACTCTGGGTTCCATTTGAAGAGTATAAAAAAGTCCCCGAGTCATGCAGGCCAGCACTCCCACTGTATATCAAAGTAGGTGTGTAGGCTGGTGGCTTACCAAACACTTCTCAATGACTGTTCTTCTAGTACTATCTACTTAGCCAACAATGATGCTTAACTAGCCCCTCCTCCCTTTCTGGGGGTGAACATCATGTAGTCACTCTCAGCAACCCCTGAAGGGAAGGACTAGGTCTAGCAAAGCCAGGGTGGCCCCAGTGGGAGGAAGGTTTCCTTACTGTTTGCCTTGGCTAGTTCGCTCCTATCACCCCAACTCGCTTGTGCTCTCTTGCTGCAGCTGCAACCTAAGGCCCTGCAGTGGCTCAGGATCCAGAGGTTCAGTCTCTCAGCTGCACATGGTTTCTGTGTTCCCAACTTCACAGCCCTCATCTGAGACTCTCATTCATCAATATCCTCTACATAGAAACCTCAGTCACTGCAAGTCGCCCACGGACACTCTTCTCAAACCCTATCGGGAACCACTTCTGACACATGCTAAGCCGTGAGGAGAGTAGTCCGGCTCCCAGCTCAGGCAGACTTCTGCTGCTCCCAGTCTACCTCATCCTTTCCTCAGCCATTCTCGAGAGAGACCATCATGAGCCTGTGAGCCTGCAATCCCTGACAGGCAGGGCACGTGTCCACACAGGTCTGTGAGCCTGAAACAGACCAGCTGGCCACTGGACAGGAATAACAGCTCTTATTTTTCAAGTGGTCCTAACAACTCATTTATGAGCATTAAATCCTTCAGTTCTGGCCGGGTGTGGTGGCGCACGCCTTTAATCCTAGCACTTGGGAGGCAGAGGCAGGCGGATCTTTGTGAGTTCGAGGCCAGCCTGGTCTACAGAATGAGTTCCAGGCCAGCTGGGGCTACAGGGAGACCCTGCCTCGAAATGACCAAAAAATAAATAAATAAAGCCTTCAGTTCTGCTTAGCCAGCCTCTGTCCCACCGCAGCCCCCTCCTCAGAGATGCATGACTGAAATGAGGCACCAAGACTTGCTGCAGCAACAACAGGAATGAGCATGGTGGTCTCTGAGAAACCAGCATCTGCACGGTGGAGGGAGGAGGATCAGGAGTCCAAGGTCATCCATGGGTACAGCAAGTTAGAGGACAGATCGGGCTACACGGGTACAGCAAGTTAGAGGACAGCTCGGGCTACACGGGTACAGCAAGTTAGAGGACAGCTCGGGCTACACGGGTACAGCAAGTTAGAGGACAGCTAGGGCTACACGGGTACAGCAAGTTGGAGGACAGCTAGGGCTACACGGGTACAGCAAGTTGGAGGACAGCTAGGGCTACACGGGTACAGCAAGTTGGAGGACAGCTAGGGCTACACGGGTACAGCAAGTTGGAGGACAGCTAGGGCTACACGGGTACAGCAAGTTGGAGGACAGCTAGGGCTACACGGGTACAGCAAGTTGGAGGACAGCTAGGGCTACACGGGTACAGCAAGTTGGAGGACAGCTAGGGCTACACGGGTACAGCAAGTTGGAGGACAGCTAGGGCTACACGGGTACAGCAAGTTGGAGGACAGCTAGGGCTACACGGGTACAGCAAGTTGGAGGACAGCTAGGGCTACACGGGTACAGCAAGTTGGAGGACAGCTAGGGCTACACGGGTACAGCAAGTTGGAGGACAGCTAGGGCTACACGGGTACAGCAAGTTGGAGGACAGCTAGGGCTACACGGGTACAGCAAGTTGGAGGACAGCTAGGGCTACACGGGTACAGCAAGTTAGAGGACAGCTAGGGCTACACGGGTACAGCAAGTTGGAGGACAGCTCGGGCTACACGGGTACAGCAAGTTAGAGGACAGCTAGGGCTACACGGGTACAGCAAGTTAGAGGACAGCTAGGGCTACACGGGTACAGCAAGTTGGAGGACAGCTCGGGCTACACGGGTACAGCAAGTTGGAGGACAGCTAGGGCTACACGGGTACAGCAAGTTGGAGGACAGCTAGGGCTACACGGGTACAGCAAGTTAGAGGACAGCTAGGGCTACACGGGTACAGCAAGTTAGAGGACAGCTAGGGCTATACAGGTACAGCAAGTTGGAGGACAGCTAGGGCTACACGGGTACAGCTAGTTAGAGGACAGCTAGGGCTACGTGTGCTCCTGTCTCAAAAAACAAAGCAAAATAAGATAAAACAAACCTTTTTATCTCTCTCTCTCTCTCTCTCTCTCTCTCTCTCTCTCTCACACACACACACACACACACACACACACACACACACACACACACACACACACAGGGAGAGAGTCATTCTAAAGTAATGGTTCTCAACCAGGGATGATTCCTGTCATTACGACAGGAGCAGGGAGTGGTAGTGGTCAGGAACACTGGCAGCTCCCTCTAGTACACTATAGTCTCCCCCTCCTCCGCCCCCTCCAGTTTTGGGGCTGGGTAATACTACTCTAAGGGTTTATATAAAATGTCCAAGCCTGGCACAGTGAGATGGCTCAGAGAGTAAAATCTTAGAACCTGGGTTCAATCCTTGAGACCTCCTAAACCTTGGGAGGACTTGACTCTACAAGTTGCTTCTGACTGGACTTCTACCATCACATACATACACACACGCACGCACTCACGCACACACGCACGCACTCACACACGTGCACACACTCTAATAAAAGTATAATTAAACGATTTTTTAAATGTCTTGAGCTCTTAACGTATCTGAATTAACTCCAGACGGGCTTTCCTTTAAAAGCAAGATGACAAATACTTCAGGCTTTGTGACCACATATGGCTTCTGTTGTGTATTCTCCTATTTAGTTGTCTTTGATTTTTTTTTTTTCTGAGACAGGGTCTCCCTGTTGCCCCAGTTGGCCCAGAACTCACTATGTAGACGAGGCTAGCCTTGAACTCATAGAGATCTGCTGGTCTCTGCCTCCGGTGTGCTGGGATCAAAGCCATGTGCTACCACGTCCAATGTATTTGTTTAACAACCTGTTAAAATGTAATAACCTGGGCTGGAGAGATGGCCTAGCGGTTGAGAGCGCCGACTGCTCTTGCAGAGGACCCAGGTTCAATCCCCAGCACCCACATGGCGCCGAGAACCGTCTGTAACTCCAATTCCAGGAGAACTCCAGTTCCAGGGGAATCTGACACCCTCTTCTGACCTCCGCGGCATCGCACGACACGGGTGCACGGACCTGCATGCAGACAGTACATTCATACACATACAGAAATAAATAAAATAAATTAATAAATTAATTAAAAAAATGTAATAACCTGCTGACCAACCCAGCAAACCCAGTACTCCAAGTTGGATCTGGCCACTGGGTCACGGGGTGCCGACCTGGCCTTAGAGGAGGGTCAGCAAGTCTTAGGGTCTCGGGACTCTCATCAGACCTGACCCAGGCTCTACAGAGCAGGACGGGGAACACATGCAATCAAGCCATGTGCATCCTGAGGGCAGCTAAGACCAGACCTCCACAGCAACCCTGCTCCTCAGGCAACGGAGTCTCCTAGCAGTTTACTGGGAAGAAAAGGTCAGGTAAGTACTACTGGTGCCCACCAAAGCACAGCACAGTGGCCCCAGGTCATGGCTGGCATCAGGTCTATGGAGCTGGCTACAGACACTTTCATTTCACCCAGGCTCAAGCATGCAGTGTACAGCACAAGCACTAGTTGAGTATAAGGGGAAGCAGGTGTCCTCTTATGCTCAACTAATATAAGGGGCAGGACTCTGGGACATTGGTATCTCCCTACCCAATAATTCAGAACTTTTGCAAGGTCGGGACTCAGTTGATATGATGCCCTGATATTCACACAGGCCCCTGGGCAGCCTTAGCAGCACCCATAGTCTCAGAGAGGGCAGCCTGAAGATCATGGCACCTATCTCCAGAGCTCACTCAGGATAGTGCTATCATCTGTGAAGGGACTAAGTCCAGTCCAGCTCTGGGAAGAGGGAAGCCTATTGTAGTTGCTTGGATTCCTCAGGGTTCATCCCACATGGCCCCACGATGTCTCCTGCCCCTCCCTGCCACCTTTAAGCACACCAGCCTTTCCAGATTCTCTCTTCAGGACAGTGAGCCCTGCTCCTGCCAACACCATTGCAGCTATCGGCCTAGATGACAACCTGCCGGCTGTGAGCAACCCCCACGATGCCGTGGTACCCCACCTCCCTAACCTCCTCTTGCCTCATACCCTGGGCCTGACCACATGGAAAGGGCCCAGTAGGGCATCTGCATCCGAGAGCTTTGGCCAGGCCGCTCAGAGCATGGAATGGACAAGTCCAGGAGCAAGCTGTGGCCTCTTCTGGCGTCTTCTTGTAAAGTGACCTGTGAGATACTCGGAAGCTTTTCCCCACCACAGAAGAGTGCTTATCACGGACCTGCTTTAGCGGCGTCCAAGCACTTGGTGACAATTCTGTCACTGTCTGCAGATATACTCAAACAAGTGCAAGGACAATTGTTCCAACCAACAACTTCCTCTATTGTCTTGTTTCTAATTTGAGGGTGCCTAATGCCAAAACATGTGACTTCCTACAAGTTGCTGTGTTGAAAAATTAGCTAAAACCAGTGTCCTCAGAAAGCTCCCTGGACGGCTCTGACCAGTACTCCAAGCTTGACCCACAGTTCTGGAGGATTTTAAAGGCATGTGTGTAGTGGGGGTATGGATGCAAATGTGTATATGTGCACACATTTGTGGAGGCCAGAGATCGACACTGTGTTTCTTCTTCGATCGCTCTCCACGCCACTGTAGATATTGGAGCCCGTCTCTTCACCTGACCAAGCTGGTTAGTCTAGCTAGCCAGCTTGCTTTAGGGATCCCGGTCTCAGCCTCCCAAGAGCTGGGATTTCAAATGGGCTAGCTACCACACCCAGCTGGCCTTTGTGCTGGTGCTGAGGATCTGAGCTCCAACAGCCAGAAGACAAGTACTTCCCTGGCTGAGCCACCTCCCCAGCTCCACAGCTCCAAGCTTCAAGAGGCCATAATGGTCACAACGCTCATTAGAGATGTCAAAGAAGCCACTCAGCCTGGGAAACAGTCTATGCTGCTCCTAAGAGCGGAGGCTCCCTGAGAGCTTTCAGGGTCTGCAGGTTGCAGCTCCTGCCCTGCCTGGATGCAGAGAGCATCTTACCAGCTGCTATTTGGAAAAAGACCAAAGTTCAAAGTACAGCTTCTCTGGGAATGGAATACCTGCCTGCCTCTTTCAACAGCATAAAGCCAGAAGGCTGGCAACTGGAGTCATCCTGAGGAACAGCAGTACAGTATAAGTACCTATAGGAAGATGCTAGCTCGAACCACAGACAGCCCTGGGTGACGATGACTGACGCAGCTCCTGGGGCTTCACCAGCACCTCTCTCCAGCTGGCCAGAGTCCACCAAACTAGCACACTGGAACAATGGCAGCAGACAGCACAGAACAGCCACCACGGACCACAGAGCAACAGCAGCAGACAGCACACAGCCACCACGGACCACGGAGCAATAGCAGCAGACAGCACAGATCAGCCACCATGGACCACGGAGCAACAGCAGCAGACAGCACACAACAGCCACCATGGACCACGGAGCAACAGTAGAAGACAGCACACAACAGCCACCATGGACCACGGAGCAACAGCAGCCAACAGCACACAACAGCCACCACGGACCACGGAGCAACAGCAGACGACAGCACACAACAGCCACCATGGACACAGAGCATAAAAAAAGTCAAATCAGCCAGGTGTGGTGGCACATGCCTTTAATCCCATCACTTGGGATGCAGAAGCAGGCAGATCCTTATGAGATCCAGGTCTACACGGTGAGTTCCAGGCCACCTGGGGCTACATAGTAAGTTTTAGGCTGGCTAGGGAATATAACAATTATTTCCTAAAAATTGTTTAAGAAATACCACCATTTCCAATATGAATCAACACTGTTGCATTAAGAGAACCAGAAGGTAAGCCACAGACATGAGAAAAGATGTGCAGGTATCACATTTGACAACAGACTATTATCCAATATATATAACAGAACTTTTACAGTCAGAAAATGGCTTGATTAAAAAATAGGTCAAGCTGGGTGTGGTGCCTCACACCTTTAATCTTAGCACTTGGAAGGCAGAGGCAGGCAGATCTCTATGAGTTCAAGGCCAGCCTTGTCTACATAGCAAGTTCCAGAACAGCTGGAGCTACAGGGAGACCCTGTCTCAAAAAGACCAAAAAAATTAAAAAATGGGAAATTGGTCAAGGGCCAGGCATGGTGGCAATCGCCTGTAATCCCAACACCTGAGTAGCAGAGGCTGAAGGATCAGTAAGTAGTTCAGGGTTAGCCTGGGGTACACAACTAGTTCAAAGCTAGCCTATGCTACATGATACCCCATCTTGAAAAATACTTTTGGTCAAAAAGCCTTAAAGAGGTGTGGTTATGCACAACTAAAATTTAATCCCAGCACTTGTAAGGCAGAGGCAGGTAGATCTCTCTGAGTTCTAGGCCAGCCTGGTCTATATAGTGAGTTCTAGACCAGTCAGGACTACAGAGAGAGACCCTGTCTCAAACAACAAACGAAAAGTCCTAAAAGGCAGGTCGTAAAGATATGCAGGTATGAAAGATGCACGAGAAAGTCTGTGAAAAGAGGAGTGACCAGAGCTATCACCTGCTGCTGGCGGGATAAAAACAGTGCAGCTGCGCCACTGCAGGACCCAGCTGGCTCATTTTATTTGGAAAATACTATTACCATGCAATGCAAGATTACGTTCCAAAGGTGTCAGACTCTTACGATCCCAGAAGCCCTATACACAGATGTTTGTACATGGTCTGATTGTAACAGCTGACATGTGGAGCATTGAGATGTCTTTCAGTAGGTGACCTGTAGCACAGGCCTTGTAATTCTAGAACTCTGAAGGCAGAGGAAGGGGGTTATGACAAACTGGAGACCAGCTAGGCCAGTTAGGACTGAACACACAGCAAGACACAGGGGCAGTTAAATGTATAATATTGAGGCACAGTAGTGACCCCCCAAAAGGAAACTGATTGAGTTCAACTCTGTAGCTTTCTAGAAGTGAAGCTGTGTATAGTGAAAAGCTCAAGCTGGGCCTGGTGGCCAGGCTTGCCAGCCTACCTGAGACAGTCCTGCACCCCACCTGAGACAGTCCTGTACCCCACCTGAGACAGTCCTGCACCCCACCTGAGACGCTCCTGCACCCCACCTGAGATGCTCCTGCACCCCACCTGAGATACTCCTGCACCCCACCTGAGACAGTCCTGTACCCCACCTGAGACAGACCTGTACCCTACCTGAGACAGACCTGTACCCCACCTGAGACAGACCTGAACCCCACCTGAGACAGTCCTGCACCCCACCTGAGACAGACCTGTACCCCACCTGAGACAGACATGTACCCTACCCGAGACAGACCTGCACCCCACCCGAGACAGTCCTGCACCCCACCCGAGACAGTCCTGCACCCCACCCGAAACAGACCTGTACCCTACCCGAGACAGACATGTACCCTACCCGAGACAGACCTGCACCCCACCCGAGACAGTCCTGCACCCCACTTGAGACAGTCCTGTACCCCACCTGAGACAGACCTGTACCCCACCTGAGACAGACCCGCACCCCACCCGAGACAGTCCTGCACCCGACCTGAGACAGACCTGTACCCTACCTGAGACAGACATGTACCCTACCCGAGACAGACCTGCACCCCACCTGAGACAGTCCTGTACCCCACTTGAGACAGTCCTGTACCCCACTTGAGACAGACATGTACCCCACTTGAGACAGTCCTGCACCCCACCTGAGACAGTCCTGTATCCGACCTGAGACAGTCCTGTATCCCACCTGAGACAGTCCTGTACCCCACCTGAGACAGAGCTGTACCCTACCTGAGACAGACATGTACCCTACCCGAGACAGACCTGCACCCCACCTGAGACAGTCTTGTACCCCACCTGAGACAGACCTGTACCCCACCTGAGACAGACATGTACCCCACTTGAGACAGTCCTGCACCCCACCTGAGACAGTCCTGCACCCCACCTGAGACAGTCCTGCACCCTACCTGAGACAGTCCTGCATCCCACCTGAGACAGTCCCGCACCACTCCTGAGACAGTCCTGCACCACTCCTGAGACAGTCCTGCACCCCACCTGCTTAGGACGCTGAGGCAAGAGCACTGACTTGCAAGGCCTTGTGAATCTGATGGCAGCCTGGGCCACTTAGCAGGAGCCTGCCTCAAAATGAAAAATAATAGCACTCAGGAGACTGAGGCAGGAGGATTGCTGCTTTGTGATATGAGCACTCAGGAGTGCGAGTCCAGCCTGGGCTACAGGGTCGACCTTTTAGTGAGAGGAGCAAGGTAATCCCAGAACCCAAGACCATTCTCACTGGACAATATGCAGGGACCAGTGTGCTAAGACAGGTGAATAGTCAGGATGAGTTTTATTTTTATTTTACTTTTTTTTGAGACAGGATCTCCTTGTAGCCTCCACTGGCCTGGAACTTGCTATGTAGACCAGGCTGGCCTTGATCTCACAGAGATCTGCCTGCTTCTGCCTCCTGAGTGCTGGGATCAAGATTTTTTTAAATTTTATTTTCATGTCAAGTAAACTTTAAGATAAACACAAACACTAGAATTATTTAAGCCCTCTGGAGAAAGCTACCACACCCACCTCTGCATATATAAATTATATATGCAGAGGAGGCAAGGTAGTCCATGCCTATAATCCCAGCCTACAGGGAGAGACAGAGACACTGCTGTTAGAGCTTCCATGAGCCAGGGCAAGAGGGCACCAAGATCAGGGCCTGCAGGAGCGGCATGGGGGTAGCATTCACCCAGACTGTCTTGCACTAGTCCAGTCAACATGTCACTAAGCACAGCAAGTAAAGGTCCTCCCTTCAGCCCAGGGGCTTCATGGCCTTCCCACTTCAACAAGTGAACCCCTCAGCGTCCCCCAGTCTGCTGGTGGATGGGACATTGCTCCTGTGCCCTACATAACCAATTAGTGGTCACAGCTCTACAATCTACTGCAAAACCAGGACCCCAACAGATGGCAGAGAACACAACCTGCCAAGGTTCTAAGACTGTGCTAGTGAAGCCACCTAAGCATTAACAGCAAGCGAGGGGGGGGGGCAGTGACTTGGCAGGTTCTGGCCTCATCTCATACTTCACTTGAGGAAATGGGCCAGGCACCTAAGCCCTCATTGAATGCTGCATGGCCCCTTGAAGGTTCCAGTGAGGATGACCTCCAGGCCTGCTCTGCAGACTGTCAGAGTTGTCAACTCACAGGCACACCCATTTCTAGAAGCCACTTTTCCATCTGCAAAGGAAAACATGAGAATTGCCAAGAGAGCTGCGGTAGGTTCCTGGGAATTCCCAGGGCCTGCAGGGCATGGTGTGCAGCACGGCCTAGCCCAGACAGGCAAGAAGGAGGCTCAGGAAGGTGGCCTGCAGCTGGACAGCAGCCTGCAGCTGGACCACGGGCTCCGGGCCCGACACAGAGTGAATGGATGGGAGAAAAGGGCAGAAGCAGAGGAGCTCAGCCTCTCTAGCACTGTCCTGCCCTGCAAGCAGCTGGTCAGGGAGCCAGCACAGCTCCGAGGTGGCTGTGGATGTGTTCCAGAGTCCACAGCTCAGCGATAGCACAGAAGAGGTGTGAGTGTACACAGGCATGTATGCCCAGGGAGGCTGGGCTGAAGACCACTGGTCTCTCTAGACCTGAACTTTTCATGGATCCTCCTACAAAGACAGGAACAGTGATCATGAAGGTTGCTGGGGGACGACAGCACAACCCCAATCTTAAATGGAGCTATCCATTTACCCATTTACTATCTGCGACTGGGTTACTCAGTGCCAAGAACTGTGGCTCTGCTGGACTGTGCCTTGCAGCCCAGTCACCTCCGGCCTTCTACCGAGTACCTGAACCAACCCAGGAGGCTGGGCTGAGGGCTTTGCCTTTAACCCTGCAGACTCATTCTCAAAACTATAATTTGGCAATCCCTCAGAACACCAAGTCCATTACATTATTCCTATTCTCTGCCTCTCCCTAGGAACGAACTGGCCTCAAAGGCCTTAAAAAAACACCCTCTCTTCCCTGCTCTCTAGCCACTTGCTCTGATCTAGCCACACCACAGGGGCAACTCCAAGTCATGCATGGCTGAGGTCCGGCAGCTGCCCAGCTCAGCAGCCCCCTCTCAGCTGGGCTACCCAAACCATCTAGAACAGCTTACCTGCTAGAGCTGCATGCCCCACCAGACAAAAGCAACGCATCTCTGAAGTGAAAACAGGCAGACCTCAACGCCAGTTTACATGACAGTAAGTGTTTGGACACATGGTCTTAGTATGTAGCCTGGCTGGCCTAGATCTCTGTACATAGACCAAGCTAGCCTGGATCACACAGCATTCCACTTGCTCCTGTCTCCCAGGTGCTGAGGTTAAAGACGTGTGCCACTGCACAGGCCAGTAAATGCTTTTAATATGGGGTCAAATCAAAGTAGTCACCATCCTGCTGTTTATGATATGAATGGCCACTATTTTCCTCTGCAGAGGGGAGGCTGAGGCGGGAGGGTCACTTGAGCCCATCATTTGAGGTCAGCCCAGACAACACTGTCTACTGAAAACAGCCTCGGGCTGGAGAGATAGCCTAGCGGTTAAGAGCGCCGACCGCTCTTACAGAGGACCCGGGTTCGATCCCCAGCACCCACATGGCGGTTGAGAACCGTCTGAAAACTCCAATTCCAGGAGAACTCCAGCTCCAGGGGAATCCGAAACCCTCTTCTGACCTCCGCGGCATTGCACGACACGGGTACACAAACTTTCATGCAGACAGTACATTCATACACATATAGAAATAAATAAAAATGCCGGGCGTGGTGGCGCACGCCTTTAATCCTAGCACTTGGGAGGCAGAGGCACGCAGATCTCTGTGAGTTCGGGGCCAGCCGGGTCTACAGAGTGAGTTCCAGGACAACCAGAGCTACAGGGAGACCCTGTCTAAAAAAAAAAAAAAAGAAAACAGCCTCGACCGAACATGAAAGGAAAAGAAGCCATGCACTCAGGTTTACAGGGAGATGGGTGTGCTGGCTTCTGCCAGGCTGAGGCAAGAAGGCTGCTGGGAGCTCACGGCTAGCCTGGGCTACATAGCAAGACCCTCTCTCAAGCAAAACAAAATTAGATAGCAAGGCACTAGGATGTGAGATGAAATACTTGTTACTGTTTTGCTTTGAGGCCACAGCTGGACTCAGTCTGGATCCTCTGGCCTCACTCTCCCAAGAGTGCAAAATATCTATGGCTTTTTGTTTTGTTTTGTGTATGAGGATTTGGATTATTTTTAAACATTTTATTTATTATTGTTTAATAAATAAAATTTTTATTTATTATTGTTTTATGTGTAGGAGTGCATGTATGTAAGTGTACCTGTGTTGTGCAATGCCCACAGTGGTCAGAAAAGGGCACTGTAGATAGATCCCCTGAAACTGGAGTTACCAGTTGCTAGCCACTATGTGGGTGCTGGGATTGAACCCAGGTTCTCTGTAAGAGCAGCTAGTGCTCTAAACCACTGAGCCATCTCTCCAGCCCCTGAATTATTTTTTTAACTTTTTTTCTGTCTTTTTGAGACAGGGTCTCCCTGTAGCCCCAGTTGTCCTGGAACTTACTTTGTAGACCAGGCTGGTCTTGAACTCACAGTGATCCACCTGCCTCTGCCTCTCAAGTTCTGGGACTAAAGGTGAGTGCCACCATGCCCAGCTTTTTAAACTTTTTACAATTTAATAAACACTTCTCTTGATGACTGCACATAGGTGCAGCTGCTTGGTAGTATTCTGAAACACCAGAGCAGTGGTTATTCTCTGACTGATTTGTAGCCTTCAATAATGATCAAACTGCTGTCAAAGCATCAAGGCCACATCCATAACCACCATTTTCAGGGTTGTTGGGGACCTGGGCACACTTTCCCGAAATAGCCTTCCTTCTTGTGTCACAAGGCCCAACTTGCTCACACTGACTTTAATAGCTATACCTTTTGGGATTACACCCAAATTGTATAGTGGGGTGACGGACTCTTTTTCACACCAAGTACTGGTACACAAAAGGAGGCTTTGAGCCTAGGATGTGTTATATAGGCTTCCTTAAATTGCAGGTCCATTGGCCTAATGAACCCTCCATACTTAGGTGGTTTTTCATTAACTTATCACCAACAAGTGGACTTCAGCAACTGTCGTCTTCTACGCCTCTTTCCTGCCTGAATAACTTTCAATACTCTTGTTTATCTTTGGGCCCAGGGACTGACTACCCAATTTCCCACCTTCTCTTTCTGCTTTTGCTTAATTATGTTGGAAAGTACTTTTGCTCTGGATTGTGCTCTGTCCCAAAGGGGGGCAGGTACTGCTATGTGTAGAGTCTTTTTCATCATCCTTTTGTTCGGTGTTTCTCTTTTTCATTTCTATTTTCTGAGCATGGCATTGTTGATGGTAAAACTCAGGGTTCAGATATTCTCTCTCTCTCTCTCTCTCTCTCTCTCTCTCTCTCTCTCTCTCTCTCTCTGTCTCTCAGCCTTCTCTGAATGTTCATGAGCCTCAAGACTCTCCTTCTCATGGTAATGCAAATGGTAGCTACGGCGTTTATGGAATGATTCCATAGAGTCACTTTGTGACACAACAGCCAAGAAGGCACTGCCAGGGTGCAAAGAGGCTCTCAACTTTTGGGTCTCACAAACCCATGAGCAGCCAGAAACAGGAAAGTGGGGTGTTTATTTTTTGAAACAACATCTTCTATAGCCCTGACCAGCCTTAAACTTTCTATGTATCTGAGGGTGACCTTGAACTCCTGATCCTCCCAAGTGCTGGGATTAGAGGCCTGTACCACCATGGCCAAATGCCTTTGTAAACAGCATCCCTCTTCAATTTTCTACTAAAAAAACCCGTTTACCAAATATCATAGGGACCAAGGCAGCATCCAGCGCTTCGCTGGCTAACAAGCCCACGCAGGTGGCGATCACCCTGAAAGCAGGGTAAGTGCTCCAAGGTGGGCTCTCCACGTCACCCAGCTTCCTTACAGATCTGCACTGTCAGCTGAGCAGGAGGCAATCTGTATTTTAATTTACAGTCAATGAGAGGGTTTCTGCCCTTCTTTCTAAACAGTGCTAGCACCAGTGGATTTGCTGGCGCAGGCAGGCCACGGGAGTCAGAAGCTCTGGCTGCCATGGAAACTGCAGTAAGCTTCTAAATGAGCAGCTCCTAGATCCAGGCTAGCTGAGGAAAACTGTGGCAGCTTTGATCTGAACCCACCTGGGGGAGGGAGGGGTGTCTCGGCCACAAGTCCAGAGATGAGCACTGCTCAGAACCTGTAAGCACTTTACCTGGAGATGCCAACAGACTCGGCCTCTGTCACCTACCATGCCCAAAAGAGATGGGGGCAGGGGAAACAGAACAACATGGTATGAAAAATGAAATAAAAATTCTTCAGATTACAAACACATAGTCAAGAACAGACCTCAAAGGCAGGGCCACAATTATGGAAAGCCACTGCAAAGAATGCCAAGACCTAATTGAATGCTTCAACAGTGCTTGCATGTAAAGTCTGACCAGAGGCTTCCAGATCTTGAGTGTGTTCTAAGGCAAAAAGGATGTGAGGCTTACCTGTCCAGAGGTGCAAATTCCTGAAATTACAGGACATGCTCTGATGAATAACACACATGCTTTGAAAAGGGAGGGTACAAAGTACACATTAGTCCCCTCTGCCCTCAGAAACACATCCCAAGCCCCACAATCGGGTCCTGGATACTGTGCTTTCTCCCACATGCACACTGAGGGCAGCCGAGCACCCATGATACACAGTGGTAACAGTTTCTGCAGCATGAGGTGACAAATTCGGCCTAACTTTTCTTTGCTTACTAAGCAAGGGCCTTTGTCTTTTCACTTGATGGCAGTACTGTGGTCCTCTGCCTACTCTGAGCCAGGCAAATGCTCACGAATGGGTGGTACATGTAGTGTACATACTGGACAGAAGGGTTTGACCCTGAGGTGGGTGCAAGGCCAGAGCAGAGACTTCACCACATGACTCAGAATGGGGTACAATTTAAAGTTAATGGATTGGTAATTTCTGGAATTTCCTCTTTAATGTGTTCAGACCTTGGTTGATGGCAGATGGCTGCCACTGGAGACTGAAAGTGGGGGACTAAGAACAGGTTAGTGTTGGTATACGGAAAAATATTAAAATATAAATCATTCTCAGAGAAGTTTGGGTGGATGTGGAAAGGTTCCACGTGGCTCTAGACTGGGGAGAGATGTGCTCTTCCTAAGATGAAAACGAGCCAACAGCAAAGCAGCAGCAGCTTGGGTCCCACCACACAGGGACCTCACCCGGAGCCACATGCCAGCGAGTCACCCGATTGTTTGCTATGTAGTTCTGCCTCTACGGAGGGCTGTGGAGCAGATCCTCTAGGCCCTGGCAAGCCCATTTCCACAGAGACCCCCGTACCAGCTCACAGAGAAAGGAGGCCGAGCCTGGTCAGCTACTTCCTCTTCCTCCCCTGCTCCTCTCAGGAAGTCGGCTGGAATCACTGGCATGGCAAAGGAGGCCAGTCTCCTCTGAACGCAACCACCCGTGAGCCTTAGACCATCCTAGAAAGAGGAGGCCCTCGACTCAAGGGCTCCATTTTCTGGGCTGGGGAGAGGCTGGTACCCCTTCAACTCTGTAGGAAGCTGTACCTCAGGACCTGGCACTTTCTTGACACTATAGACACTGGCTTACTATCCAGCCACTACAAATGTGAGTGACTGCTAAAATGGCAGGCCTGGCCAGGACACACCCACGGCATTACTGTGCCGAACTGTTTCTAGGTGGACTCATCCAAAGAAACAAAGGCACTGGGCTTACTCCAAGCTGCCTCCAGTATCCACAAAAAAGTTAGGTGAAGGGCTGGAGAGATGGCTCAGCACTTAAGGGAATGTATTGCTCTTGCTGAATTCCGTTCCCAGCACCTGTGTCAGGTGGCTTCCAACTCCAGGGGATCCAATGTCCTTTTTAGGCCCCTGTGGGTACCTGCATTCACATACACATATTCACACCCAGATACACACAAATATATATAATTAAAAATAATTTGGGGGGGTTCTTTTTGAAACAACGTCTCCCTGTAATCCCACCTGGCCTGGAACTCACTATGTAGATCAGGCTGGCCTTGAACTCACAGATATTTGCCTGCCTCTGCCTCTACTTCCAGGATGCTAGGATTAAAAGCATGCACCAACACACCCAGCAAAAATAAATACTTTTTAAAATATATTTTTAATTATTTATTTTTTATGTGTATGAGTATTTTGCCTGCAAGTATGTAAGTGCGACCATGTTGTACAATGCCTACAGAGGCAGGGAGAGTTCCCCTGGAACTGGATGGCTGTTAGCCACCATGTGCATGATGGGAAATGAATCTGAGTCATCTGCAAGAACAGCCAGTGCTCTGACCCATCTCTTCAGCCCCACAAACAAATCTTTTTTTTTTTGGTCTTTTCAAGACAGGGTCTCCATGTAGCCCCAGCTGGCCTGGATCTGGCTCTGTAGACCAGGCTGGCCTTGAACTCACAAAGATCCGCCTGCCTCTGCCTCCCAAGTGCTAGGATTAAAGGTGTGCACTGCCACACCCAGCAACAAGTCTTTTTTTAAGAGAAAGAAATTAACTAAAACATGGCATATACACACACAAAATCATACTTTATATACAATAATCTGCTGACAGAAAACACCTTAGATGTGTTAGATGTAAAAGCATCCCTTCTTGGCATTAAGTGTATTGAATGGGAGACACACAACCACAGGCGTTATTTGAGATTGGGACTGCAACTCGGTGGCAGAGCGCTTGCCAGGTGCACGTTCCATTCTCACAGTGGGGCCCTATGGCCCAGGCCCAAGCACTGCCTCGAAGGATCAGGTTCTGGTCTGGGAGCTGGCAGAAGGATGCTGACCTGGGCAGGCCAGAACACAGATGCCTGCATTCCCAGCGGTACGCAGGTGCTAGGACAGGACAGCTCTGGATGTCAACTGTGTCCTTCCACCGAGCAGCATGCCACACCTGGAATTCAAAGCTGCACATGTGGATCCAAACACACACACAATTGTTTCTTCAGCCTCTCTGGGCGACTAGTAGTCAACTAGCAGTGCCTGCAAAGAGCGAATGGAGAGTCCTCCATATGTGGAGCTTTGCGCAGATTCCAACCAAATGAAGATTGTGGCCAGCGCCGGGAAGGCTGAGGCAAGACTGCCCCAAGTTTGAGACCTTGTCTCCAAATACTGAAAAGATCAGAACACAGCTACAATCACTGGCTTCAGACAAGGCCATTTCAAAGACAGTCAAGCGATGTTTGTCCTATCCTTGAAAACCTTGCTGCTCTGCCCTGGTCAGGACACTGAAGCATGCAGGCGAGCTACACTGTATCGAGCACAGGGTCCTCTTACTTGTAAGCCTATACTGTGTGCTGTGTGTGTGTGTGTGTGTGTGCTGTGTGTGTGTGTGTGTGTGTGTGTGTGTGTCTTGTGAAGGCCGAGGGCAGGGCCACAGCACAGTCCACTACAGGCAGACACCACGTGCTAGAAAGAGCCCCTAGGAAGCAGACTGCATTCTGCCTCCTCTGCAGAGGAGAAAATTCAGACTCAGCACTTCTTCATCCAATCAGCCGGTCCCACAAGGTCCCTGTCCCTTGACAGACCTGTCTAGCTCATTTGGCCATCCTGGGCAGTGGGTGCTATGCCAGACAGCTGGGTAGATCCCAACATCTGGACAACAGGGGGTGGTCAGTAGAGAGGGCAGTCCCCTTACTGTGGGTGTTCCCTACACTCCACATAATTTAGTCCACCAGAGTCCTACACACAGGCTGATGCCCAAGGGGACAATGGTCAGCCACATACTGCCTCATGCTCCAGAAAGGCAGTGTGGTATTAGTCAGGAGAGGTCAGGAGGGATGGAAAGGAAGAGGAACTACAGGCTCCCAAGAAAGTGGAATCAGCTGATCAAAGAGGAAGCCCTAGGGCTCCTTACTAAGGTCTTAATGGTGCATTCCATGTGGGAGAAACCCAACCATCAAAGGCAGGATTGTCCACTACATGGTATGTTCAGCCCCACCCCAGCACATGTCAATGCCAAACACAGTGAGGGTGGATGGGGACACTGGAAAGGATGTCAGGGGAGGGCTCTGGCCTTCAGAGCTGCCTCTATTTCTCTGTTCTCGATAAGGCCAGCCTAGCCGACCCTAAGACCCTTCTCCTTGGGTCCCCAGCCTCTGGGTAAAGTCAGGGTACGGGGCTCAACTTGGCTCCACTGTGGACTCCCTTTCCCCAGCCCTCAAGTCATCCTGTACCATAATTGGCATGCCTCCTTGTTCTATAGGACAGACCCCAGCTCTTGGCCCTCCCTGGCTCAGACACTGGGACCACCCCTCCTTCTGGAGATGGACTACATCTCCCAGGCCACACCAGCCCAGACACTGGGACCACCCCTCCTTCTGGAGATGGACTACATCTCCCAGGCCACACCAGCCCAGACACTGGGACCACCCCTCCTTCTGGAGATGGACTACATCTCCCAGGCCACACCAGCCCAGACACTGGGACCACCCCTCCTTCTGGAGATGGACTACATCTCCCAGGCCACACCAGCCCAGACACTGGGACCACCCCTCCTTCTGGAGATGGACTACATCTCCCAGGCCACACCAGCCCAGACACTGGGACCACCCCTCCTTCTGGAGATGGACTACATCTCCCAGGCCACACCAGCCCAGACACTGGGACCACCCCTCCTTCTGGAGATGGACTACATCTCCCAGGCCACACCAGCCCAGACACTGGGACCACCCCTCCTTCTGGAGATGGACTACATCTCCCAGGCCACACCAGCCCAGACACTGGGACCACCCCTCCTTCTGGAGATGGACTACATCTCCCAGGCCACACCAGCCCAGACACTGGGACCACCCCTCCTTCTGGAGATGGACTACATCTCCCAGGCCACACCAGCCCAGACACTGGGACCACCCCTCCTTCTGGAGATGGACTACATCTCCCAGGCCACACCAGCCCAGACACTGGGACCACCCCTCCTTCTGGAGATGGACTACATCTCCCAGGCCACACCAGCGCAGACACTGGGACCACCCCTCCTTCTGGAGATGGACTACATCTCCCCGGCCACACCAGCCCAGACACTGGTACCACCCCTCCTTCTGGAGATGGACTATATCTCCCAGGCCACACCAGCCCAGACACTGGGACCACCCCTCCTTCTGGAGATGGACTACATCTCCCAGGCCACACCAGCGCAGACACTGGGACCACCCTCACTCACCCGCTGCTCTGAAAGCATGGAGGAGGGAGCAGTAAGAACAGGAGCCCCGTGGCTGCCAAGGAACACCCCCAGTCTCCCTTGTTTAAGGAGTAAACTTATGGCCAGTGTCCACCCTTCAGAGCTGTAACCACCCACACCCCACTCACAGTACCACCCACCAAACCTTCCTGGTGGGCAAGAAAAGTGTCTGCTTTCCTCCATGTCCTCTCTGGAAGGAGGTGTCAGCCCCTCAGTTCCAAAGTAAAGCTCATAAAAATCTGGGGCTCCATTCCCTAAAAACCTGCCAATCACAAAAGAGCAGGCTTGGAGGTATCAAAAAAAGCACCCAGTATTCCTGGTCCAAGTCCAGGTCTGGGCCCAAGCACATGCCTGATGCTTGCCCAGAACAAACAAAACCCACATGAAAAAGCAGTCTGTACAAGAAGGGCCAAAACAACTTCTGTTAACAAAAACTAACCGTTGAATCAAAAGTTGCAAGTTCAAACACAATCTAGCTATTGTAAACCCTGCCTCAGTTTATCAATGCAACGACAACTCCCTTTCAAAGATTAATAAAGTTCTTTATAAGTGCTCCCCACACCAGCATTTTTAAGATATTTTTCAGGATAAATATTAGCTTGGGACCTGCCTACATGAGAAGCAAAAGCTGCCCAGGAAGCAGTGTCACAAAGAAAAGCAGCAGCTGGGGGCGGGGACATGGCCGGGCCTCCCCTGACCTCGTGCTCTAGGTCCTGACTCACTGCTATCAGAGGGTCCTGGGGGTCATCCTCTCTGAGGGCGCACTGCAAGTGTCTCCTGGAGTGAGCTCAGTACCAGACACTCAACAAATAAAGCAGATGCAGAGTGGAAAAGAGAGCTGCTTAAAGAAGGGACTTTGGGAGATGAAAGGGAACAGGCAGTCTAAGACTTGAGTCTGACTCCAACTTAGTTTCCTAAAGGGTATTTAAGTGATCCAGTGACCAGAGGCTGAGGTGCCAGTCCCGCCCTGTGGACAGCTGTGGGGACTCTAGATTCCAGGCAGCCAGGTTGCTGGGAGATGTCTCCATAGCATGTTTTTGCTGCCAATTCACAGGCTGACTTCAAGTCTCCCTGCTGCATGTCACTGGCTGGCTCAGTGTTCTGAGAAGCTGCCCTGGCCCACCTCCCCACCCCCACACTCATGCTGAGACAAGGCAGGCTCCTGGGGTGACACACACAAAGTAGGGACACAAACACATCCCAAGAAAGCTGTAGCTTAGGCAGATGCAGGCCTCAGTCTCCATAGCTGTTAAGACAGAACCAGCTCAGGCTATGGGAAGAAATGACCAACTTCTACGACCACCAGTACAGTGCCAGTCATGTGGGCTCTTGGCAGGCAGTGCATTTGTTGTGACAGTCAAGTCCTAACACCAGGAGCAAGAGGTAGCCACTCTCCTGGCTCTTGACCTAAACCACCGTGGATGGCCGATGACCTAGTCCAGTGAAATCTCGGCTGAGGCAAATCCTTCCCACCAGCACCCGGGGTATGCACCTGTGGACAGGGGGTCTTGCTGCATAGCCCACACGGTGGTCCTCCCCCTCCATCTCAAAGCTAGGATTATAGACATGAGCCACCACACTAGCCATTTTCACTGGTTTCACAAGGCTATTTGCCCAAAGTTGCTATTAAAAAAAGGGTAAGTTTCTGATTTGGAAACATAAAAACTTAGGTAAATGTCTGTGATCAGAGCTACGTGTGAAACTCCACCTCGGCTGGGAGTGTAGAGCCCCCCTAGCCCTGCTGCTATTCACAGCCCTTCACCCTTGGCCTCACTCTCCAAGGCAGCCCGCAGTGGGCCAGCCTTCAGCCAGTGAGGGCTGGTGGCAGAAGGGCAGACAGACCAGAAGGCGCTTGCTGCTACCATGTCTCTACTTTTGGGATTCCAGGGGGCTACAGTTGGTCAGCATCCTGTCACCCAGTGCAGAGCCCCAGGGATGGCTGGCAGCCTGATGACATAGGAGAGAGCTGGCAAAAAAGGGACAGGTGACAGCAGGCTTCCACAGGGCTCTAGAGTAGATCATACAGGTCCCAAGCATGCTCCTGAGCGATGCTAGCGGAAGAGACTCAACAGGTCAGTGCCGGGATCCAAACCCACTCCAGTATGGGCCAGGACAGTGTGTCCACTGGCTGTAGAGGGTACATGCAGCATCACCAAGAGTCCCAAGGCTCCGTGGTGAGGGCTCAAGCCAGCCATACGGGAAGCAGGAAAGTTCTAGGGGCAAAGATGGCCATGGCTTCCTGGGTAGATCCTGGGCGGCTCCTGGGCGGCTCCTGGGCGGCTCCTGGGCAGCTCCTGGTCTCATCTAGGCACACTCCCGGCTTTCTCAGCATGGAAAGTCGGCTGCAGCTGGCAAGGCTGCCTGGTGTCTATAAAAATGTTCCTCCCAGGAGACCGCTTGAAGTAGACACCAGATACTCTCATTCTTTTCCTTATTTGCCACTCTGAAAAGTAAGTTCTTCCTGCTCTGTCACAGAGTAGGGTCAAAACCTTCCACAGTCAACAGCAACCCAGAGGGAGCAAGAACCAGATCCAAGATATTTCCAGTTTGGCAAGGGGCCTGAGGTAACTCTATTCTGTTTACTTGGTGCAGGCAGAACTTGCCTGGGGATAAAAGCCTAATCCTGTACCCACTCAGCCCACATCCATCCAAGTCTGAGTCCTGGGGTACTGGAGACTGAGCCACAGGTGGCCTCTCAACACCCCTCTACCCCACCCAGTGCTCTGTCCCCAGAGGGGCCTGCAAAGGAAGATAATCACTGGGTTGCCTACCACTTAGGTGCCTCCATCCCAGGTCCACTGTGGTATGCAGAGCCTGCATGTCCCCAACGCCTGGCCAAAGCCACCCAGCTACGCCGGTCTACTAATAAGCATGGCTAACGAAGGCCTGTACAGAATGGCTCTGGGAAATGACAGCAAAGCTCAGGGCCCACCTGCTCCGAAGGGGATGAGCATCTCAGGGAAGGGCGTTCTGGGCCTTCCCCTCTTTTTCCAAGGATAACTCAATTTCCTCTGATGAGGCAGAGCTCCCTCCTTTGCTACAAGGCCACTGTTACTGCAACCTCTCTATACCACAGCCTGAGGACCATCCATGGGAACAAGAAGGCCACTCCACCCCAGAGGGCCACATGTGGATCATGTACTTACTTGACAGAAGCAACGAATGGGTCCAGGTACCTGCCAAGGCCAGAGCGTGTCCCACGTGTCCGCCAGGGTCTGTAGGGTGCTCCTCGGTACACATCCACCAGAGCAGCCTGTCCCAAGCAGATGTGTAAAGACTATGTAGGTCTATATCCAGAGACACAACCTGCAGCCTCCACTGCATGCTACCTTCCCAAGATGCGTGCCCCTTAAGTGCTTCGGAGACAGGGCAGCAAAAGATGCAGGGCAGAAGTGAGGGACAGACACAAGGCACTCAGAGGCTTCTCTCTGGCTTGGGGCAGGGGGGCTGCTGTTGACTGGGGATCTCCCAATTGGGTTAAGCCTGGGAATCTGGTGGTGGCTAGTACCCAGAAGTCAAAAAGACATGACGGGAGACAGCCGAGCTCTAGCCCAAGAGCCCAGTGTGACCCCACAGGGCCAGGTCCCCATATCTCTGCGGCCACCACCAGCCCCCAGCAGAGTTGGGCTCATCACAGCTGCTAATGTTCTTCTTCCACTTCCTGCTGGAACTGGAGACAGAGAACAATGAATGGTGGGGTCTGTCCAACCTTCTGAAAAGGCTCCACCCTCACCATCAGAGGCCAGACTCCTATATGGGGCACCTCTAATAGGGCACCAAACCTGTCCTCAGACACTTGGTCTGAGAGGTGGGCTCATATGCAGTCACTAAAAGCTGGCTAAGGCAGGAAGAGGCCAGTACACAAGTCTGTAGACACATTCAAATTGGACCTTTAAAAATCCCTTGGCAAGGGAGAGAGGACACAGTCATAGTCCTAGTCCTTGGAGACTGAGGCAGAGGGATCATCACAGGTTCAAGGACTACCTGGGCTACCAGCGTAACCTAGACTATAATGTGAAACTATGTCTCAAAACAACACACAGGACTGGAGAGATGGGTCAGCACTGAAGATGCTCTTGATGCTCTTCAGATGACCCAAGTTCAGTTTCCACCACCCAGGTGGTGTAGCTCCAGCTCCAGAGGGTCTGACGCCCTCTTCTGGCCTCCACAGGCACTGCACTCATATGTACAAACACCCACATATACATAATTTATAAAATCTAAAAAAAAGAAAACACAACCCCCACCCCCACACAATCTTTAAAGATATCCTCTATCAAAACCACTCTCTTTTTTGAGACAGTCTTGCTAAGTACCCAGGCTGGCTCAGAACTCACGATCCTCCTTTTTTGGCTTCCTGAGTGCTGGGAATGACATGTGTGTGCTACAATGCCTGAATTCCTCAAACTGCTTTCAGTCCATTCCAGAAATTTCAAGTACTAGCAGAATAATCATTACATTTTAAAAGCAAGTATTTCCCCACGAAGCACAAACATATCAGTAGTAACAGCTAGGACCTGAACTGGCTCCTGGTCCTTGCAGCAGGGCCTCGGGCACCCACTCATCCAGAGCGAGCCAAACTCTGGTTTCCAGAGCCCTTAGGAGAGGGAGTGGCTTTGGCTCACTGGCCTTCCTTAGCACAATCTTTGACATGCTTTTCCATTCCCCAGAAGAGCAATCAGCTGCACACGTACCTCACAACGAAGCCAACCAAATAAATGAACAGCTCAGGTGAGCGTGAAGGGGGTTCCCTGAGCCTTCTCAAGGCCTCATGGTTTACCCTGCCCTAGTCAGATTCTATCACTTACTGAGAAACTTAGCAATGAGCTGGAGAACAGAAGCCACAGGAGGCCAGGAGAGAGCAAGAGTCCCCGTGGAGCCCCCAGGGAGGCACGGTTCTGGAGAAGGGTGCCCACTCAACAGCTGTAAACTCAGTACCCCTTGCTCTTTCTTCCAAAGACTAATTTTAAGGGAGAAGACATGGCCACGCCTCACAAAACCTTCCTGGGTTCACAGCAGAGTGATTCAGCTGCCCTGATGGCTGGCAGGGCCTGGAAAGGACTTCTCAGGAGAAAGCTACCTCAAAGGCAGGAGAGTAGGCCTCTTCTTCCTCTTCTTCCTCCTCTTCTCCTCGCCCCCGGCTCCCCAGGTTAGCTGAGCCCCTGATACAACCCTTCATATGATTTCTGCAGGGAGTCCCTAGAACTGGACACTGGTCTTCGGACCCAGTTAGCTGAGCATCCAGTTAAGGAGAGTCAAGTATAACAAATATGAAAATTATGTGCCTGTATTCTTTCAGGCATCTCATAAATCTAAAAGGGGAAGGGGAGGAAGGGAGGAGGAAAGGAAGAGGAGAAGGAGCAGCAGTCACCGCTGCAGCAGGGCATCCTGGTTAATGCCTGTGATTCAGAACTACATGGAGGACCCTGTCTCAAAAAATAATAAATAATAAATAAAAAAATAAAGGAGAGGGGAGCCGGTGAGGTGGTTCAGTGGGTAAAGGTGCCTGCTACCAAGCCCCAAGCCTCCAAACCTGAGTTCAGTCTCAGGACCTATACAGTGGAAGGAGAACCAGCTCCCACCAGTTGTTTCTGACCTCCACACAAATGCCATGGTGCACATACATTCATGTATGTGCACAGGCAATACAAAGACACAAATGCACACACAGAATAATTTTTTAAAAGAAGGCCATAAAGATTAATGTAAGTTGGGCTTAGTGGGGCATGCCAATAACCCCAGCACTGAGAAGGCAGGAGGCTCAGGAGCTCAAGGATAGCCTCATGGAAGCACCTTTCACTACTCAGCTAGCGGAGGCTGCTGCAGGCACAACTACTGGGCTCTCTGGCCTCTGAAGGCACACACAGACACAGACAGACAGACACACACAGCACAGGGAAGGGAAGGTCACACTCTTCACCAGAGGGATTGGTTAGTGGTCACCTCATGTCTGTCCACCCCACTCACCCTCACATGGGTCTCTCTTCAAACCCCTTTCCAATACCTCTTCTTCTGTTCCCAGGCAAGCTGGTCCCTCCAATGTGGGCCAGCTGTCAGCTCCTTGGAACCAGGACCCAGCTGCACACAGGAAGCAGTGACCTAACAGGGGTCACCCAGTGTCTCCCAGTCATCCATCTAGACCTGCTAGCCTGTGCTTCCCCCTATGAGGATGTCTGAGGTCCCCACAGGTTGGAGGTTCAATTCTCCTGCAGTATTTATCAACGGCCCCAAAGAATTCCCAGAGATCATGCCTGTCCTCACAGGAACCACAGAGTCTGTGTGTTTGGGTTCGTCTCTGTCTCCCTGTAGATACTGCCTACTCAACTGCTTCGTGTGGGTGCAGCAGTCGTAGCTAAAACTCGGAAGGCACTTCCTAGGAGCCAACTTCTATTCTAGAAACTGCATCTGCACTAACTCACTAATCGTCATCCAGTGTGGGGAGCCCTAGTGTTAGCCCATTGTACAGAGAGGAAACTGAAGCAAGAAAGACAAGATCAGACCTCCTGGAGCCCGGTGTCAGCCGTCCCTCCCTTCCTCCCTTCATCTCCGAACTATCTGCAACATCTCCAAAGTCCCTGACCTCCCCTAGAGGGAAACAAAACAAAACAAAACAGGGCAGTCTAAGGTGTCATGGAGGACTGGTGCCTGGCATGCATCAAACCCTGCCTAGGCCTTAGGGAGGAAAACCTTCAGGCTGGCCCTTAAAGCATCCAGAAGGGGAAAGGTATGGACACTGAGGCCAGACCAGCTGGACCAGCTGCATTCTTTGGGAGCAAGGCCTCCTGTCTTGTTCACTGGACAAGTAAGTCTGGAAAAGTAGCTAAGAAGGGTTATGTGAGAAGGAAAGGGCAGGCAGTACAGGAGCCAGGTCTCCCTAGTCACATCCACAAATGCCAGGAAGCTCCACCAGCAAGCAGTCGCTGCAGACAAGGGAGGCAGACGGTCTCACGGCGTGGAAGGACACCCAACCACACCAAGCATACATGAGAGCTAGACAGAGACTGGACACCTCACTCAGAGAAAGTAGCTTATAGACCTGGGCAGCCGCCTGCACCATGGCCCACTCAGTGACTTGTAGACCTGGGCAGCCGCCTGCACCATGCCCCACTCGGTGACTTGTAGACCTGGGCAGCCGCCTGCACCATGCCCCACTCGGTGACTTGTAGACCTGGGCAGCCGCCTGCACCATGCCCCACTCAGTGACTTGTAGACCTGGGCAGCCGCCTGCACCATGCCCCACTCAGTGACTTGTAGACCTAGGCAGCCGCCTGCACCATGCCCCACTCAGTGACTTATAGACCTGGGCAGCCGCCTGCACCATGCCCCACTCGGTGACTCCCCAACAGGACAGAGCTGTATAATCTCCACCAGGAAAGCTCTTTTGGCTGCACAATTAACCTCCAAGTCACGGAGAAGACCTGAGAACAGTAGGAAGACAAGTCCAAAGACAAAGCGGGGCTGTCCTGCCTCTGTGGGATGGACTGACGTAAGTGACAGCACATTCTCCTGAGATGTTCGCTGTTAAGTGAGACACAGAGCTATGAGGGAGGACTTCTCCACCCTACTGGCCAGGCAGGTGGCTCAGCAGGTCCACTTGCAGGCCTGCCTCCTACAGAGTAGCTCACCTTCCAGCCAGGAGCGGTATGCTGCCTGCTGTAGGCACATGGGAAAAAGGGCTGCAACAGCAGTTCTGCCCCCAGGTGCCCAGCTAGCCAACCTACTCTAGCAAGACAGCTAGGCCAGGAAATACCCAGGAAGAAGAACATGGGCCCACTAGGGAACCCTTATCCATGTGAGGGAGCTGGACACAGGTACCCAGGATGCTGAGAAGAAATGTGGCTGCAGTGAGACCTGCCTGGGGATCTACATGTGCCAGTCCTTGACCAGACAGGGGGAGGGTTAGCAAGGATCCATAATTCTAGAAGAGAAGGCAGAAGGTGTGGGAGTGTGCTCCTGAAGGCATGGATGAACCCAGCAAACTATGGCTCAAGCCTTCCTGGGACATGGATGACTCCAAGGAGCCTTGGGCAGAGGCTAGAGTAGAGCTCACAGGAGACAGAGAGGAAGGAATGGCAGGGCAAGTCCTGCACACTTTTCAAAGAGGCAATGATATAGGAACAGAGCAGCTTGCTTCAGGCAAGACCAAAGCACTGTGCTTCTATTCTTGTTCACAGGAAAAAGGACACCCAGGCATTGCAAAATGCCTGTAATTCCAACATTCACTCAGGAGACTGAGGCAGGGTTGAAAGTTTAAGACCAGCTTAAGCTACATAGTGAGACCCTGCTTCAAAAAAAGGAAACCCTGGACTGAGCAAAGCCCTTAAGCCACAGGTAAGAGGCGACCCTATTGAAATCATGGTTCATTGTGGAAATGAGGGCCACAGACTCCAGCAGAATGCTGCAGCCTGTAGGGACAGAGCAGTGGCAGAGGTTATTTTTTTTTTATATTTTATTATTTTTATGTGTGAGTGTACTACCTGCATGTACGTAAGTGCACCTGTGTCACGCAATGCCCATGAGGTCAGAAGAGAGTGTCAGATCCCCCAGAGCTGGAGTCATGGACAGTTGTCGGCTGCCGTGCGGGTGCTGGACCTCTCCAAGAGCAGAGTGTCCTTAACTGCTGAGCCATCCCTCTAATCCCCAGAGGTGATTTTTATAAACTGTGTGACTGGAGGTCTCCTGGGCTCACGGGAGCTAAGCCCACCTGCCCAGAAGCCAGTTGCTATGTCACAGAAGCCAACACTGACTGGACAGGAGCAGATTTTCTGCCACAAGAATGAAATGGCCAGGTACCAAAGACTCTGGAATTCTGGCTGTGGCTTCTGTAGAGGGGCCTCACAGGCCAATGGGCAATGCTGGAGAATGCTGTCCCTGTCTAACCTCTGTGCTCAGCAGCCAGCCAAGTATCGTTCTAACCTTCAGGCCAGAACTCAGGGGCTCCTGGTTAAACAGGCTCAGACCCCAGGTTGGCCCTCTACAATATCTGCCAGCTCTCTGAAACAAACATGAGCTACAATAGAACTAGAACATTTCAACCACATGTCCCCAAAGAACTTTAAAGAAAAACGATGTGTATTATGGTAATATACCTCTTAAGACAACACACCACAAATAGTATGCACTAAGTATGTGTACTATAACATATAGTACGATATAAACAGAATATATTAATGCACTGTATAAGCTACACCTTTTTAAAAATTTTGTATTTATTTATTTATTTATTTTTATGTGTATGAATGTATTGTTTGCATGTAGGTCTGTGTACCCGTGTCGTGCAATGCTGCCCATTGCCGAGGAGGTCAGAAGAGGGTGTCGGATTCCCCTGAAACTGGAGTTCTCCTGGAATTGGAGTTACAGACGGTTCTCAGCTGCCATGTGGGTGCTGGGGATTGAACCCGGGTCCTCTGCAAAGAGCGGTTGGCGCTCTTAACCGCTAGGCCATCTCTCCAGCCCAAGCTACACCTTCTATAGTAAGCTTTTGGACTATATATAAAGGAAAACATACATACATATAGATACATGCATCCACACAGATAGACTCCATAAACCTGGGTTCTTCACAGAGGTGATTTCATGTGGGCTGAGAAAAAGACTTCTTGTCATTATTTTCTCACCACACAGTATCACAACTATTTACACAGGACTTGGACTCTATCAGAGCTAAGTCACCTAGAGAGGGCCTGAGGCATACAGGACTGCACAGGCATCCTGTATGGATATCCAGACATTATACCAGCTGACCTAAGGCACCAAGTGTCTTTGGATTTGGGGTCAACAAGGGACCTTGAAGGCTGGCTGCATTTTCCAGGTCTCTAAAGACTCACACATGGACCCAGGTCTGACATGGGCTCCTCTTCAGGACCCTGTGGTGTTGGCAGGAAGGTCCCAGTGTCCCCCAGGTTGCAGATCCAGATGGTTCTCTTACCAGTTCTGCTCAGAGTTAAGAATTCCACATTCCACTCCTTCCGGGCCAAGCCTTATCTCTGCCACATTTTTTCAATGTGACACTGCCTGGTTCTTTTGGGTAACCTTGACTTTTCATGCTGAAGACTGCTAATTTTAACTCCCTTATATCTCCCCACAAAGAGCCTGCTGTGACAACACCCAACAGTTACTTTGCATGGTGCTCAACCTCACAGGTTTGCAGATTGGTGAGTACCTGGCATGGATGCAGGGTCCCATGGCCATCCTCAATATTAACCCTGGTCACAACATGAGCTGTGAGACAGTCCCCTGGGACTTGATCTCTGATGGGGAAAGAGCAGAGGGGTTGCCCAGCACACAAGCAAAGCTTGCTTCACACAGCTCCTGCAGCTTGCTCTGACAACCCACCCCTGTGCCTGGTCAGCAGGGCCCAGAGACTGCCAGAAGCCTACATTGCCCAAAGACGGGGCAAAGGGGACTTCCTAGGTGGGCATTAGGATACAACTAACCACTAAAATGTGCACAAAGCTGTATCAATTTGTGTTGTGAGAAAAGGGAACAGAACTCTCACCAGATCTCCAAAGGAACGCTGAGCAGTGGCCACATGGACATGCACCTGGCTAAAGGACTTTCTGTTGTGAGGTGGTTATGGGTTATGACACAATCTTTTTGTACTTGCTTTTAATGTTTTTCCTTCCACTGTTTCCTTTAGTACTTAACTGAACAACTTAGGTTGGGGTGAGGGGTAAAAAGGGCTACAGATAGCTCAAAGGGAGTACTTTTGCTTAGTATGTAGGAGACTGTGGGTTCAACCTCCAGTACTGGAAAAGAAAATCCCAAAAGGAAAACAGAGACACCAGTGCAGTGGTCCCAGCAATACAGAGGCTGAGGGAGGAGGAGCACTTGAGTCCAGAAGTTCAAGGACATCCAGGACAACACACCAAGACGGGTCCCCCACTGTCCTCCTCCACAGAAAATAAAACTGGTTTCCTCTGCCTTCAGGAGGCAGAGGCAGGCAGATTTCTGTGAGTTCAAAACCAGCCTGGTTTACATAGTGAGTTTCAGGACAGCTGAGGCTACAGGGAGACCCTGTCTCAAAACAAAACAAAACAAACAAAACAAAACAAAAATGATTTTCTACGTTTGGGAAAACTGTAAGAACTAGGCCAAGTCACCAGAGCTGAGATCCTTCCAGAGCTCAGCAACCACACATGGTGGTATGTGAGAGCATAAGCCAAGCTGTGTGTTCTAGACCAATCCCAGAGGAATGGGTTGAAAGTACAAACAGCTGCCAGTCAAACAACTGTCACTCTGTCAAACCAAAGCAAGTAAATGAGGTGCAGAGGCGTTGGTGGCAGAAGTCAGGCTGAGCTCGTGTTGGACCTTTCATGCTGGGCTTTAGCTCCATATTTTGAGAAAAAGCCCAAGACTGACCTCCTGGATAAAAGACTGAGCCAGCAACTTACTCAGCAAAACACTAGCTTCACATTTCATAACCAACACATGACCAGACCCAGATAACCTTCCATCTAATCTCCTTCAGCATAAGTAAGCCCTCAGTGCACCTCCTCTGACAAAGCAGTCCACTCTCTGCCATGCTCAGCACCCAGCCCCTGTACCTGCCTGGTAGGTACGGCAGGCTATAGGGCCACCCCATGATGCAACTCTGCAATTCACAGAAACCTGCACCACTGACCCCAGGATTGCTCAAGGCCAGAGAGTGCTCAGAGTATCCCTGGGATGGGGCGGTCACAGCTGCAGCCAGATGCACTATACCCCTTTGGGCCCTGTTTTCTTCCTCAGCTACACTGGCCAAGGTCTGTCGGTCCTTGGGCTCCTCCAAGAGGCCAAGTACCCAGGGCCTCATAGCCGGCAATTCTCACCACATAGGGTTCATGCCAAGAGACTCCACTGTCCAAGGGACCATGGCCAAACACACTCTTCCAGAATAGGCAGGGTCATCGTTGGTTAGCCACGCCCCCTTGCTGAAGGTTCCACCTTCTTTTGGAAGGCTAAGAGTGGCTCTGGTTCTGTTTGCCTTGCTTCCGGCCTAGGGGCGGAACCTCCTGGTAAGCTGTGCTCTCACCTTGCCTGCCTTCCCAGGCTCCCACTATTCTCTCTCCCCTTTCGCGCCTACTTGCAAGGTCCAGCATTTCGGCAACACCAGGATCTAACACAGTAACAAACAGCCTCTGACACGATATGGACTCATATGCCTGTGCACACATCAAGACTTCTTAACTCCCTAGGCACAAATGTTTAATCCTAGAACTCAGTAGGCAGAGGCAGGCGGATCTCTGTGAGTTCAAGGCCAGCCTGGTCTACATAGTGAGTTCCTGGACAGCTGGGGCTACCATAGGGAGACCCTGTCTCAAAAAGAACCCCCCCAAAAGAGTGGGGACCATGGGCCAGACCTCTGTAGCAGCGGGGCTTGGTGACGCCTCAGGCTGGTCGGTCCTTCCTGGAAGCTTGAGGACCTCACCTCTAAATGGGTGTGGTAAAGCTAGGCAGCCAAGTGTCCTCAGCCCTCCCAGCAGCAGAGCTTAGCAGTCTGTCTCCAGAGGATGAGAACACAGCCAACATGGGCAGAGGCCGTGGCACCAGGGCCTGGGGTAGTAAACCTGGCTGTGGAGTGCAGAAGTTCATTCTGGGAGGGCTGAGGTCTGGCCCAGGGTCCCCACTCTAAGGTGAGCAGCTCAGTCCTTGATCCCACAACTTCCATCTTCGTTGTGGGCACAGCTCCTCATAGCTGCCTTCATAGTGAAATGCTGTCACCAAATTCAAGTATTTGGCTGGTGGCACAGATATTCTGTCCAAAGTCTTTCCACTTGCTACGATGGAACAGAACTCAAGACACAACAAAGCTGGACCATGGCACCCGGGGTATCCAGAAGGACCTAAGCCCCTGGCCGTCTCATTGCATGGCCACTGGTCAGCCAAGCAGCCCCAGGCTGAAGTTCCAGGGCAGATGACTCCAGATAGGCTGCCACTGTTCCTCTGGGCTATTTCCAGGGCCAAAGCTGTGAGGAGACAGAATGAGAAGCCAACTCAGTGGTAAAGGCCTTTGTACAGACTAACACAGCAGAGAAAGCCTTTCTGAGGTTACGGCCCCCGCACTCTGCCGGTGCTGCGACAATCCCCTGTTCTCCCTAGCTATGAGGCAGGGGGGTGACCTGTCTCTCCCAGCAGGACTTTGAACGGGCCACCACCCAGGACAGCTGAGAGCCAGGCCCTGCCTCTCCTATCACCTATGGAAAGAAAACAAAAGGAGGCCTGTGGAAGTCCTTCTGGGCCCACTTTCTAAACCAGAGCCTGCTACTTAAATGCAGGCCAGATGGTGGCTCAGCTCCTGAGAGATGGGCTTCCAGGAAGCCCCCCTTGACTAGCCTTCCTGCAAGCAGTGAACCCTGCACCCTTGGCTCAAGCCCCTGGGAACTCTTGTTCTGTATGGCCTCCTAGGTCGCCTCACCTTTCCACTACATCTCCTGCTGTGCTCCACACATTCAGCAGTGGTGACAGGCAGAGCTAGATGTTCAGGAACAGGAACATTACAGCCTCTGTGCAGTGTGCTTGAAGTACTTCAGGCTGTCGGTGCCCACTGTGTGCTCCCTGGGCCTGCTGGAGCTGTGAGCTGTATGTGTGATTTTTGTAAGGCTGTCAGGAGCCTACGAGCAGGAGAGGGACAATCTCAGCTGTGCTAGCCACCTACGTGCTTGCTGGCCAGGTTCCATGGGGAGTAGGATGACTGCCCGCCCGTTTCTGAGTGCTGCAGTGGGATGCATGCATCTCCAATACACGCATCTCCAATGCACGTGCTGAAGCCCCAACTCTCAAGGTGGCAGGACTGGGATGTGATGAGCCTTGAGTAAGATTCCTGTCCTCATGAAAGAGTTGGGGTGAGACCTCACCTCATTTCCAGCATGAGGACCTAGCCACAGGCATCTATTTGAAGTACCAGTGGCTCTTAGCAGACAGAACCTGACAGCGCCCTGCTCTTAGATCTCCAGTCTCCAATGCTTTTAAGTCCCCAGCCTATGGGACTGCAAGCCCCATATCCCACTAAATTCAGCTCACTGTTCTAGAAGCACACTTAGCTCCAGTGGATGGCCTTGGTGATAGGATTCCTCACGGTGGCATCTTTTGGTGGTATAGGAAAGCCAAGCATCACAAACGCCTCTTCCCTAAAACCACTAAGGTCAACACCAGAGGACTCCAGGCAAAAAGGCACAGCTAAACACAAGAACTCCAGGCCTCCCGGGCAATTCTCTGGCTAGGGGTGGCTAGGGCTCCTTGGCAGAGCAGAACTGGGTGGGTGCAGCCAGGACCAGAGCAGGGCACGTGGAAGCCAACACTTAAGTGCTTAGGACTGTTGCCCCACACCACATAGGCAGGCAGAAGCCACGGCCTGTATACTGATGGCTTCCAGATGTCCAGAGACCCACAACAAAACCTATCTGGGACTGATACCACAAACTGGCATCACCCCCAGTGGACTTATCAGGACACAGCCTCCTGGCCACAGAGATGGCACAAACTGTCAGCCCCGGCTGATAAGTGGTGACAATGCCAGCGATCCACACCCACAGCTGCTCCCACCCCGGGGACCTAAGGGCAGAGCTTTCCTCTCCCTCCCAGGCTTCTCAGTTATTGGTGACACTGCCACAGGCCAATCCACTCATTCAAAACCCTGTTCCGATTTTATTCTGTGTTTGATTGGTTTCAAGCATCACCTCACTCCAGTATCTTTTACACACATAGTCATGGTATTAAAAGAAAAATGACACTCAAACTGGAAAAACAAGCCAGGTGTGGTGGCGCACACCCGTAATCCCAGCAGGAGGGTCACAGAGTTCAAAGGCAGCCTTGGCTATCTAGCAAGGGGAGGCTGGCCTCAGCTATGTGAGACCCTGTCTCTAAAATGCAAGCAAACAAAAAAAATTTTTATTTATTTATTTATTTTTGGTCTTTTGAGACAGGGTTTCCCTTGCAGCTCCAGCTGGTCTGGAACTCACTGTGTAGACCAGACTGGCCTTGAACTCACAGAGATCCACCTGCCTCACGAGTGCTGGGATTAAAGGCGTGTGCCACCACACCCAGCAAAAAATTGTTTTAAACTAGAAACACATGGCTTTGAGTGTGGCTTGATGGTGGGTGCTGGCCTAGCTACATGAGGCCCTAGGTTCCATTTCTAGGACAACAAATCAGGGCATGGTAGCACAATGCCTGAAATCCCAGCAACCCCAGCTTGGGAGGCTGAGGCAGGAATATTCATGTCAAAAACAAAACAAAGCACAAAGTTCAGACTAGAAGTAGACAGTTGGAGAGCTTGGCAGTACTGAGACGACCTCGCTGTTAACAGTTTTAAGTCTGAGAACAGCAGCAGCAAATTCAGAAGCAGCTTTGTGGTCGGCCAGACGTCACCTGCCCAGATGTCCTTACAGACTGGTCAGCCAGACGTCACGTGTCCAGACGTACTTACAGACTGGCCCAGGCCACAGGCCTCTCAATGCTCTCATGCCCACCTGCTCACCAGGCCCAGATGCTTGGCTGCATGGGAGCATCTCCAGGCTGGAATGGTCCTTGAGGGCAGCCCTAGCCTGGCTCACAGCCTGATGCAATGGGAGTGATGATGCAAGGGCAGAATGGAACACCAGGGCAGTCCCAACAAGGCTGCTAGCCATGTGACCGACCTGGGGAATTACAGCGGGGCAGCTACTTATCCTCACCGCACCAGGAGACCAGGCGAGAAAATACAAGGGCTGGAGCCATGGGCACAGCCCCCTGTGCCAGCAGCATAGGTGGCCAGTAGCCAAACCTCCTCTTGATATACATGGGCAGCAACAGCAGAGGAAGCCCACATTTAAGTGGGTTTTTTTTTTTTTAAGCCAATGTTTGTTTCTTTTCTTTTTTCTTTTTTTGTCTTTTTGAGACAGGGTCTCCCTGTAGCTCCGGCTGTCCTGGAACTCACTCTGTAGACCAGGCTGGACTTGAACTCGCAAAGATCCGCCTGCCTCTGTCTCCCAAGTGCTAGGATCAAAGGCGTGCGCCACCACGCCCGGGTTAAAAGCCAATGTTTTATTGAAGCTCTGTGCATTTCATACAATTTGGTTTTCCACACCTTCCCATAGGCAGACAGAAGCCACAGCCTATACTGATGGGTCACAGGCCCAAAGGAGCTTCATGCTGAAATTCCAGGAAGAACAGCACTTCCACATTTCCCCAGGCAGAAAACAAACAGCATTTTTTTTTAATTTTATTTATTTCTGTATGTGTATGAATGTACTGTCTGCATGCGAGTTTGTGCACCCGTGTCGTGCAATGCCGTGGAGGTCAGAAGAGGGTTTCGGATTCCCCTGGGACTGGAGTTCTCCTGGAATTGGAGTTTCAGACGGTTCTCGGCCGCCATGTGGGTGCTGGGGATCGAACCCGGGTCCTCTGCAAGAGCGGTCGGCGCTCTTAACCGCTAGGCCATCTCTCCAGCCCCAACAAACAGCATTTTAAGCAGTGGGTGATTCAAGAGTGGTGAGTACTGCGGCTGGATACCACGTACACCAGGCGGGCTCCCTATGATGCACTCTGGCAAGTCAGTGACCCCCACACTGATCTGTCAGAAGCTACCATTCTTGCTCTTCAAGAGGTTACTCTGCTAGGGACAAATACCCCTTAGGCTCATAGTTACCACACAGAGCCTGAGCTGAAGTTGTGGCAGCTTCTGGGCCAAGGTCACAAAGCCAAGGACGGCCATCCAGGGTCATGCCGCTCCCTCACTTCTCCAGGGCACGGCTGGGCTCTGTCAAGTTCCCACTGAAGGGTAACAGGCACAGGTCGGTCACTCCCCACCTTCTTACGAATTAAGATCATTTGAGTTCTATCTGACTCTGAACAAGAACTGGAAATGCTTTCAATGGCCCTGCCTAGTTGTGTCCCTAAATGACCTAGGGACACAACTATCCTGTCTTCCCTCCACAGTCTCCCCATCCTGGGATAACTCCAGGCACACAGGCTATAAGCTGGACACAGGACAGCCTGACCTCTCCTTCCATGTTCTCCACCAAGTCAGAACTGCCCACAAATGCTTGGAGCAGCTGCAGAGCAGCCAGCCCAGGCCTGACCTGGCTCCAACCAGCACAGAGGAGCAGTGCACAGAGGTGCTCAGGGCTGCAGTGGGTGTGCCAAGCTTTGATGCAAACAGTTTTACATAAGCGATATGAAACCACTAACGGTTACTCTAGTATTCCTGTAGCTTTCCTGGCTGGGAGATTTGCATGCTAGAGGGAAGCCCAGGGAGTGCAGGGATTTCTGAAGCAAGTGAAGGTCTACCCACTTCTGCGTCTGTTCTCCTTCCAAGAGCAGGACACTCTCCCCGCCATACCAACGCCCAAAGCACCAAGGGGACTCGGAAAGAAGCTCCATCTTCCAGTTCATGTGTCATCTCTATCATCTCTCCCAGGCTTATTCTTTGATTTCAGATAAAATTTTCAGACAAGATTCCCAGTAACTCACTGGCTCCTGTCTTTTTATCCCTAGGAACAAGGGAGACAGGGTCCCTCCCCAAGTGCTTCGCTCAAGCACTCTCCAGTGCACTCTTTTTAGTGTGTTTCAGTTTGGGTTGTTTTGAGTCGCACTCTGTAGTCCAGGCTGACCTCAAACTCAAGGGCAGTCCTTCACCTGGTTCTCCCAATGTTGGGATTACAGGTGTGAGTCTCCACCCTTACCTCCCATGTGTGCTTACTCACCAGCAGCGAAACCCGAGAGGACAGAGGCAGGCGAAACCCAGGCTGGGCTCTGCTGGGTTCTGCAGAGCGGCTACTCTCCTGCCCATTGCCGGTCCACAGGACCCTCAGGTCATAAAACTGTAGCACAATGCCTGCTTTCGTTGCTCCAACCACTGTGTGCTCTGCTCTGAACAGGAAGTTAGGGCAATCTGTTATTTAATTACTAAACACCCCAACTGGCTTGGAGCACAACAAGAGTTTATGGTCTGGCGGCATCTCTAGCTCCGAGCAAGCTCCAGGGCAACTGCTGGAGCTCCCTACACCCCTGACCCGACTCAGGTTCGTAGGAAGAGGCCTGTTTTTCCAACACCCCAGACCCCCAGTCCAGGCACTCTGCATCATCCTCCCCAGCCCTAGGGCCTAGCAGGCAACCCCAGGCTGACTACATACGCTTGGGAAGGAGAACACACAGGAGCACTGGTTTCCTGCCAGGCGAGGCTCTGGAACCACAGGCCCAGTCACCTTTGCCGTCCCACTTCTGATGCCTCTTTCTGGCAAATTAAAATTTAACTCAAGGCGCAATTCCACAGGCTTACATGTTAACCTAACCAAATAAAAATGTGCTGCCCAAGCCGGGCGTGGTGGCGCGTGTCTTTAATCCTAGCACTCGGGAGGCAGAGGCAGGCAGATCTTTGTGAGTTCAAGGCCAACCTGGTCTACAGAGTGAGTTCCAGGATAGCTGGGGCTACAGGGAGACCCTGTCTTGAAAAAAAAAAAAAAAAAAAAAAAAGTGCTGCCCATAACTGAACCAAGCATGTCCATGAAATTTACCATCTTTTGGCATTTGACACTGAGCATTTATAAAGCATACAATATAACACTGAAGCATAGGATGGAACGTCTCCAATGTCTGATCTTCTAAGGCACAGGCTTTGTCCCTCAGTCATGCACATCAGTACTACAGACCCACAAAAACAGCTTGTGAAAGCACGAGGCACCCCACAGGAACATCCCCAGGGTTCCCTGTTACAGTCCCCACAAATGTTCTCCTATAAACGAACTGAGAATCATCTACAGTGGTGCAAGTCCCTGGGGTAGAAGTCCCTGGCTGAACACCCCCCAGAGCACACCTTCCCACTCCCCGGCTCCCCATTTAGACAAAAAAGAAGGATGCTAGCTGGTCTGGTAGGACATGCTAGTAATCCCAGCACTTGGGATGCTGAGGCAGGAGGCTAGCCTGAGCTACAAAGTGAGTTCCAGGCCAGCCTGAACTAGTGTGATACCATGCCTCAAAAGAAAAGAGGAGCTGGAAAGCTGGCTCATGGTTAAGAATATTGGCTGCTCTGGAAGAGGACCCAGGATTGGTTCTCAGTTCCCACATGGTGGCTAACAACTGTCTGTAACTCCAGTTCCAGGGGACCTAACACCTTCTTCTGACCTCCATGGGCACTGCATGAAACGGTGCACTTACATGCATGTAGGCAATATACTCACACGAATCAAATAAAAATAATAACAAAATATTTAAAAAGAAAGAAAAAGGGAAGGCTCTGTTCCATAGAATGTTCCAGTAACAGAGGCACACACAGTCCCAGGGAGAGTGCAGAAACCCCTTTCCCTGAGGCGCATGTCTTATTGGGACAGTACTGAGTACTGGGACTCAGCTGGGCTGAGACCCCTTTCCAGCCCTTCCAAGGCATTTTTATTTTGTTTGTTCAGTAACTACTCACCAAGATCAATGATGCATCTTAAGGTTCTGTGGTCAACTGCACACCAGTAAGAATTACAAAGACAAAATCACTGTTCTAGATTGAGATGACATAGCCTGAAGGTTACAGAAATGTTCTGAATTGCAATTTTCATATAAAAGAACAAAAAAGTGACCAATAAAAAGACTTTCACATATAAAAGGATACTACATTAGAATCAAATTCCATGGGGGAAAATGAAGCATGCGCACAGGTTCTAAGAAAGAGAGAAAACCTAACTTCCGTGCTGTTAAGAGCAATCTGTTCCTGTTTTTAAAAGGAGCATTGATGGAAATCACTGGAGTATCTGACATTGGATACTTAAAAAAAAAAGTTACTTTGAAGAGCCTTCAATAATTAGAAATGACATCTTTTATAGCTATTTAGAACGAGGCCAAAAAGGTTTAGATATGCCCATAATTTTAAACGTAACCATAGTTTTTTAAGTTTATGTTACAGGAACAATGAACAAAAATTTAGGAAGGCTATGCTTTAACAATTCAGTCCACTTCTGTGTTTTCCTCAGGTGCTTGGCTAGTCCTCCCTGCGTCCAACATTGTACAGCCTGGTCTCCAACTTGAAGCCTTCTGCCTCAGGATTCTGAGTGCTGGGATTACAGGTGTGTGGCGCCATAACTTTTTTTTTCCCCAGTGTTTTGAGACTGGGTCTCACTCTAGTGTAAGCTGGTCTGGACTCACTATGTAGAACCAGGCTGGCCTTGAACTTGGGGCAATCCAATGCCTCAGCTTCCGCTGAATGCTGAGATTACAGGTGGAAAATACCACACCCAGCCTTGCCCAACACAAATGATTTCACCCAGAACAGATGCCAAACCGCGCCCTCAAAAAATAACTGATGGACACACTGAACAGACACCTCAGGGGTCAAGAGCTTGGTTCTTAGCACATGGTGGCTCGTGACTACATGTAACTCCAACTCCAGAGGGATCTGACACCCCTGATCTGCAGGCACCTGCACACACACATCCAAACCCCCACACAAACACATATATACAAAGAAAATAAAAATAAATCTTACAGAGCTGAAGACATGGCTTAGTGACTAAGAGCACTGGCTGCTCTTGGAAAGGACCTGGGTTCAAGTCCCAGCACCCACATGGTAGCTAGTAACCGTCCGTAACTCTAGTTCCAGGGGACCTGACGGCCTCCTCTGACCTCAGTGGGCACTGCATGACACAGATGCATTTACATGAATGTAGGCAATATACACATATAATAAAAATATACACATATAATAAAAATAATAAATCAAGGCTGGGTGTGGTGGCACAAGCCTTTAATCCCAGCACTTGGGTGGCACTGGTAGGTGGATCTCTGTGAGTTCAAGGCCAGCCTGGTCTACATAGTAAATTCCAGGACAGCTGGGGTACAGGGAGACCCTGTCTCAAAAAAAAAAAAAAAAAAAAAAAAGACCAAACTACTACTACTAACTACTACTACTACTACTACTATAATAATAATAATAGTAAATCAAATTTTAAAAAATTAATCTTGGGGCTGGAGAAATACATCAGCAGTTAAGAGTACTAACTGCTCTTACAGGAGACCCAGGTTTGATTCCTAGCACCCACATGCTGGCAAACAGGCATCTGTAACTCCAGTTCCAGGGGATCTAACACCCTCTGCTGACCTCCGCAGGCGCTAACACTTCATGCATGCAGGCATAACACTCATAGACATGAAATAAAAATAATAAAGTTAAAAAAATCCTCATAGAGGGCCAGGAGAGCTGGCTCAGCAGCGAGGCCTTTGCAGTGCAAGCCTGGGAACCCAAGTTCAATCCTTAGAGCCATATAAAAGTGGAAGGAGAGGACTGGAGAGATGGCCTAGCATTAAGAGCACGTGACCGCTTTACAGAGGACCCGGGTTCGATCCCCAGCACCCACATGGGGCTGAGAACCGTCTGAAACTCCATTCCAAATCCAATCGGGGAATCCGAGACCTCTCTGACCTCCGCGGCATTGCACGACACGGTGCACACGACCTGCATGCAGACAGTACATTCATACACATACAGAAATAAATAAAAATTAATAATAAAAAAAAAAAAAGTGGAAGGAGAGAGCTCTTTCCGTAAAGTTGTCCTCTAACCTCCACATTCACACCATGGTATGTCTACCCACACATGCACAAACAATATATTCAAAATTTTTGAGTTACACATAGTTGTTAGCCACCATGTGGGTGCTGAGAATCAAACCTGGATCTTTTACAAGACCAGCCAGCGCTCTTAACCGATGAGCCACCTCTCCAGCCCCTGTGTATGTTGTTGTTTTTGGTCTTTTTGAGACAGGGTCTCCCTGTAGCCCCAGCTGTCCTGGAACTCACTCTGTAGACCAGGCTGGCCTTGAACTCACAGAGTTCAAGCCTGCCTCTGCCTCCAGAGTGCTGGGATTAAAGGCATGTGCCACCATGCCCAGCTCCATGTATGTTTTTAATCATAGTAATGGGGAGGCAGACACAGGTAGATCTCTGTGAGTTCAAGGCCAGCCTAGTCTACATAGTGAGTTCTAGGCCAGCTGGGGCTACAGGGAGAGCCTGTCTCAAAAAAAAAAAAAAAGGTAGAGAATGATGGATGATGGTGGAAGACACCCAACATCTGCCCTCTGCACACATAGGTACAGGCATAGATCACACATAGATGAACATGTACATACAATGTACACAAATGAATACATGCATGCACACACTAAGAACTGATGGAAGGCACCAGGTATAGTTCAGTGGTAGAATATATGTACCACGCAGGAGCCCCTAGCTCATCCCAGTCCCCAAAATTGATGGGAAGTGTTCCCTTCTCACATCAGACCAATCACACTCTTCTGAGTGAATTCATTTCCCTCAAACTATGACTAAGCTGCTGGCAACACCGGGCTATTTCTTGTACTTACATCTAAGTGACTACTTAAAACTGGGCATCTAAGATGTGTACGAAAAGCATACTGACCACTGCATTAGAATCAAATGAGTAGCACCTCACTGCCGCTCTACCTTCCGCTTCAAGATTTCCCTGTGTTTGAAAGGGGAAAATACAGTGGCTAACCAGCGAAAGTGACTCCAAGCCTGAGAGACAAAAGCCATCAAACTCAAGTCAGCAGTTGGCCCTGCAGGACCCAGGGTGAAAGGCAGCTGTCTTGACCTTGCCCCAACCCATCCACAGGGCTTCACTCAGAACAGTCTCTTTCCATAGATCTGTGGGTTGGGGGGGGGGGCTGGCCTGTACAATGCCTCCTTGACCTGGGCCAGGTGGAGAAGAAGGGGGCAAGGTGGCCAAGCTTTAGAGACTGAGAAGAAAAGCAGACCCCAGGTAATGACAGTCCCATGTCCCTCTTGTGAATGGGCTGGTACCCCCAGATCCCTGCCCCTAGAGGCCATGCCCAGCACAAAGTGATATTTTTTTTTTTTTTTTTGTCTTTTCAAGACAGGGTCTCCCTGTAGCCCCAGCTGTCCTGGAACTCACTCTGTAGACCAGGCTGGCCTTGAACTCACAAAGATCCGCCTGCCTCTGCCTCCCAAGTGCTAGGATTAAAGGCATGCGCCACTACACCCGGCTCGTCTGGACTCCTTTTTAAAAGCAATCCAAGACAGCTCATGTTGGGAACCCCAGTACTTGGGGGGGGTGGGGAGTGGCAGAGATTGAGGCAGAAGGATCAGAAGTTCAAGGTCATTCTTGGCTGCTGAATTCAAGGCTAACCTGAGCTACCTGAGACCCTGTCTCAAAACAAAACAAAACAAAAGCAGAAAAAGAAAAACCTTATTTCTTACCTAAGAACCCCAAGCCATGTCACAGCTGAGCCAAGGGGAATGCAGGACAGCCATCTCTAGCCTCAGTGTTGTGTCCTTCCTTCCCCGCTTGGCTCACAAAAGCCCAGTAGGATGGAGATGGACATCCCAAGCATCCACAACTTCCAAAGTTGGCACAAGGCTGGCCCACCTGCTCTCAGGAAAACTAACAGTGACGGAAAACACATGTAGGCCATGTCCTCACAGTCAGCATGGGTCAATCTTTTTTTCTTGATAGGGTCTCCCTATATACACCAGACTGACCTTGAACTTTCAATCCTCTTGCTTCAGCCTACCTATTAAAAGGACCCCATAGAGCTAGGCATGCTGGTGCACAACTATAAAGTAATCCAGCACCTAGAAGGTGGAGGCACCAGAAATCCAAGGTCGGCCACACCCCATGTCCCCCAAAAGAAAAGCCAAAAACATACACAGAAAAAGAAAAACAACAAAAAAAGAAACTACAGAAACTCTGAGGTGCACTCCAGCCTCCATAAAAGTGACAGGAAGGTGTCGGGGTGAGCCTGGCCAGGCACCTCTGGCTGGGAGCAGGGCTGTCCTTTCTACCAGCAGGGAAAAGGCCTCCCTGTTCTCTCCAATGAAGCCAACTCCCATAGGGCCCAACTTGATAGTAAAAAGGGGCTGGGGGGCATTTAAAAAGTTCCCTTTTAAAAAGATCCTTGTTCACTGACTTTGGTGGAGCAGTTACGATAATGCAAACAAGGGGAACTTGTCTGGGAGCCGGTGGGGGAGGGGCCATGGCTTGGCCCTCTGCAGATTCTTGCTTATGGGGTCCTCCACCCACCCAGACTGCCTGTGACAGCTCTTCATCTGTGAGATTGTCCCCACTGTTGGACCTTCACTCGGCACCACTGAAGGCTCATGTCGCCTGGTTTGGAGTCCAGACTCTCCTAATGGTGTGTCACTAAAGTGTACCCTAGTCAAAAAAAAAAAACAAAAAACAAAACCACAACCTCTGGGCAACCACAGCAGCAACAGAGCAATGTCCTCGCCCACCTTAACAGGAGCAGGGCTTCTAGCACACTGGCTCCACAAATTACAGGTACAGCTCTGCAGGGGTGTTCCTGAGGAGGGCACTGGCAATTTGGGGTTGTCTGCCACCTATGGCAATCATGGGTTACTCTGTGCCAGGCAAAAGGCCATCACAAAACATCCCTGACCGGCTACTCAAAGCTGGGTTGAGTCCTCAGTCAGAAAATGCTAAGTGAGGCAGCCTGAACACCACCCTAGTTCAGTTCTCACCGCCCGCCTTTCAGGTGACATGGATGAAATCAATTCAGCACCAAGCCCTAAACAACAGCTCAAATACCTTCTTAAGCTCCTTTCCTGCACATATCTGGGAGCTGTGGCCCCGAGCCCCCTCCTCCCCTGCAGATCTGCAGAAACCAGTTTCTAGGGCCCTTGGCCCCTCCCCCACTCCCTCCTCTCCAATGGGCAAAGTTGGAGGGTGTTAAAAGCAAGCCACCTTGGAGATCACCCAGTCCAATCTCTGATCTGCTTTTACGATGCGACAAGGGCCAAAGCTGCAGCACACAGCAAGCTTCTCTGCAAGGGAAGACAGCGAATCCTCCACAGCCCTGGGCAGCCTTCCTCCACAGACCCTAGATCTCCACAGCAGCGCCCCCTAAACAAACCTCCTCCACATATACCTCCATGCATTTTGAATCTTTTAAAGGAGAAACTTCTTTGCAGCAGCAGCCACAAAAACAATCTGCCTGAATGGAGCTGAAGTCTGGGATTTTAGAGAGACCGCCTTCCCTAGATTCTCCCAGAAGAACTCTCTCCATTACACCAGGGTCTCTCTCCACCTGGGCCGCAGCTTCAGGCCATCGCTGCCTCTCCCCATTCTCAGCAGCTTCTGCAAAATCTCTAGAGCTTCCATCTTTTCACACAGAGTTCAGAACTAAGCAGCAAAGTGAGGCTGTCATTCACATTGTTTTGGAGGCCAGCAGAGATTCCTGGTTCTGATGTGCGACCATTTGTCACCCATCTGGATCACTGAGGCACCATCCAGCCTTTTACCTACTCTTTCGTACCACAAGAACAAAACAGGAGGGGCTAGTGAGCTGGCTCAGTGACTTACAGCTTTTGCAGAGGACCTAAGGTCAATTCCCAGCACCCACATCAGGCAGCTCACAACCGCCTGTAAGTCCAGCTCCAACACACTCCTGTCACTGGCACATACATACAGGTATACACACACACACACACACACACACACACACACAATTAAAAATAAATCTTTTTTAGAAAAAGAACAAAACAGCAGGGGGAAAGATTTCTACCACACCTTACTTGTGTGTCCACAACAAAGGAACTGCTGTGAGGGATGCACGGGGTTACACTCCACTGAGCTGTGGAGCCCCAGGGTAGCTTGTGCCCAGTCGTCTGTTTCTGGGCCCCAGGCAACTAGACAGCAACAATTGCTTCCTCCGCTCATTTTGCAAATCCTCTATCCCAAGCTCTGGGCTAAAGATGAGCACCGCCAATAACCAAAGCGCTACAAGCCCCGTTCTGTACCAAATGGAACAGGGGCTGACGGTGAAGCCACACTCCGTCAGTAGCCCACCGGGAAAGCACAAACCCCAGGCTCCCTGAAAGACCTTGTGCCTCTTCCCATCCACGGTTGGCCCCACCTTCTAGAATCATCAAGAGTAACTAACCAGCAGCCTGTGCTCCTGGATTCCGACGTACCTCCTCTGGACTGTGCTCTCCCGGGGCACATGAGCGCAGCACACCTTGGAGAGAAATGGGTTAAACGCAAGGGGCAGCAGAAGGAAGAGCGGGGTCGGAGGACAGGGGCGGTGTGCAGGGGATTCTCTCAATCTGAGGCTCTGCACTCGGAGCTCAGGGTTCCCTGAACCTCTTCTCCCGGGACAAGGTAGGCTTCAGGAAATTAAGGTATCTGCAAAGAGATCGGCTGGGGACAGGGGCGGGATGGAGGCAGCTAGCAGGGCTGCGAGGAAGATTGCAGAGAGAGAGCACGGAGGGCTAGAAACACCGCAGGAGCGGGGGGCAAAACTGATGAACTCTCCGAAGTTGGCGATGGCAACACTGGGTCAGCACCCAGGAGGAGGCCGGAGGCTGACACCGACCCTGCGACCCCGGCCGGTGCACGGTAAGGTGCAGCGGGACTGGGATGCGGACAAGGAAGGGCAGGTGCAGGCAGGAGCGCCGGGGCCGGGTGGGGGCGGGGCGCCGGGCCTGGAGGCTGCGGGATGCCCTCGGCCGAGCGGAGCCGCCGGTTCGAGCCCCGGGCCGCGCGGCCGGGAGGGGCGGCAGGTGCGGAGGGCGGCGGGGCCGGCTGGGGTGGCCGCTCACCTGTCTCCTTCGGCCGGGGCCGCGGGCGGCGGGGCTGGCGGATGGCGGGCGGCGGGGGCGCGGGCCCCGGGCGCACCGGGGCGGCGGCGGGGCGTCCAGGCGGCGGCTGCGCCCTCGGCGGCCGGCCTGGCGGTCCGTCAGTCAGCAACGCGGGCGCGGAGATAGCGCTGCGAGGCTGCGGCCGGCGCACGGAGACAACGCCGCTTTATCGGGTCGGAAACAGCCGCTCCGCGCCGCTTCCGCTGACGCAGCGCCGGCCTGCGCTCATGACTATGCAGCAGCTCCGGGGGCGGGGCCTGCTCCGCGCCGGACCATTGGCCTGTGGCGGTCCGCTAGGCCCCGCCCCCGGATGAGGCCCCGCCCCGCCTGCAGAGCGCTTGGAGCCGCAGCCCACCAGGCCCTGGAGGTGACCCTGGCAGCTGCCGTCCCTGTGCCGCTCCATGCTCGAGCCAGGCCTAGGCTTACCCCTGCGCAGGGTCCCGCGCAGCCCCTAGGCGCTTCTTGCTGCTCTACCCACCCTTCTGCCCACCTTCTCCTCCCCACCCGCCTCCTGCAGGAAGTGGGCCGCCCCCAGAGCTGTACCCCTCCTCTGAGCCCACTTCCCCCCAATCCTCAGCCCTTCCCAACTTCCAATCTCCCCTGGGGCATCTGGAGAGCTGGGGGCAGGGTAAGTGGCCCCAGCCACTTAGAGCCACAGCCTCCCCCTCACAGACTGACTCGTACCCAAGCCCGGTCCACAGAGCGGATCTCTCCCCACTACTGAGAAACCAATGACGGCCTGGTGGGAAGAAGGCTGGACAAACACAAGGAGGGATGGCTGAGGTCAGACAGCTCTGCTGGTGTCTCAGCCTGGAGCCTTTGTCAGGGTTTAAGTGGCTTTGAATGAACTGCTTTCACCTCTCAGGGCCCTGGTGTCTCATCTGAAAAACAGCCATCATAATAAGATCCAGCTGAAGGAGCTTGGGAGGAATTTTGAAATAAAGTATCCTGCTCTGGAAAAGCAAAAATGGGGAAATCTGACAATGCCAAGTGTTGACAAGAAAGCAGAGCAACTGGAATGCTGTGGGGGTACAGCATACAGCCACTTTGGAACTCTGCTTCAAAGGACTGCCTGGTACTTTCCCTCCTAGGGGCCCATCTAACTTCATGTTTTTGTTCCTACCAGCAGTGTTTTATAGTGGCCCCAAACTGGAAACCAGCCCAAGATGCACCAGCCATTAAAGGGTTATATAAATTGTGGCACTCAGTCTGCGGTATGACACTGAATAACTTACAACTACAGGCAGTGAATATGGATGACTCTCACAAATGCCTTTGAGCAAAAACAGTCAGATGAGAGCCAGGCATCCATAGCTAGACACAGCACTGGGGAGCCTGAGCCAGGATTGGCAGAAGTTTGAGGCCTGCCTGGGCTACAGATTGAGACTCTGTCTCAAACAAACAAAAAACCATAAAACATAAGTGGGTATGATGGTGTACTCCTATTCCCAGCACTTGGGAGATAGAGGATTGTGAGCTCCAAGCTAGCCTTGACTACATGAGAGCTTGTCTGGGGGCGGGGGGTAAGATGCTGTAAGAGAAGCTTCCGGGTTGGAGAGATGACCTAGCGGTTAAGAGTGCCGACGGCTCTTGCAGAGGACCCAGGTTCAATTCCCAGGTCCCACATGGAGGCTGAGAACCATCTTTAACTCCAGTTCCAGGGGAATCCGATGCCCTCTTCTGACCTCCGAGGCATTGCACCACACGGGTGCACAAACCTACATGCAGACAGTACACTCATACACATAAAAAATAAATTAAAAAATTTAAAAAAGAAGCTTCCAGGCTTATAGCATGACAGATGTATGTGCCTGGTGTTCGGTGTCAGGACAGTGGTCAAGCCTGAGGGAAGGTTCCAGAGCCAGGCAGCAGGTATGGATGGTGAGTCTGGGGACTGGTGGGTGCTCCTGACTCCCAGTTTGGGTGTTGGCTACTCCGTGTACTCTGTGCCAATTTCTTCAGCCGTGCACTGCTGTGTGGGACTTGACAGATAGAGGGCTAGAAAAGATGGGTCTCTCCTTCTGCAAAATGAGTCCTGAGGCTCAAACTCAGGCTGTCAGGCTTGGGTGGAACCACCTTTACCCACAGAGCCATCCACCAGCCTCTCCTTGGGTGATTTTGACTTGCAGTTCCAGCTGAGCAATGTGTCAGTGTGTGACCAGACACTTTTATGAGTCTTCATCTAGAGGTAAATGCAGCTCACAGAAGATGGAGGAGGAAGTGGCTCCATAGTTAGGAGCGCATGCGGCTCTTGCAGTTGGCCCAAGTGTGGTACCCAGCACTCACTCAGGCAGCCCACAACCACCTGTACCTCCAGCTCCAAGAGGATCCAAAACCTCTGTCCCCAGCAGCTGCACACTTCTGCACGTACCCCACAGACATACCACACACACACACACACACACACACACACACACACACACACACACACATTATTTAAAATAAGAAATCTTTTTGGTTGAAGAGATGGTTAAAAGCCCTGGGTGTTCTTGCAAGAGGACTTGGATTCAGTTCCCAGAACCCACATGGCAACTAACAAACAGCCATAACTCCAGTTTCAGTTAACCCAACACTCTCTTCTGGCCCCTGTGGGCATTGTACAGCAGCCTGGGTGCACTTACATATATGCAGGCAAAACACTCATACGCATAAAAAATGAGTAAATTAAAAATAAATAAGCCAGGTGTGGTGGCACATGTCTTTAATCCCAGGACTTGGGAGGCAGAGGCAGGCAGATTTCTGAGAGATCTAGGCCAGCCTGATCTACATATGAGTTCTAGGACAGCTGAGGCTACAGGTAGAGCCTGTCTCAAAGAGACCCAAAATATATAAAATAAAAATGAATAAATAAAATCTTTTTAAAAAACTGAATTTTGAAAAACAGGGACTGGAGAGAGGGCCCAGCAGTAATAGCACTGGCTGCTTTTGCAGAAGACCTGGGTTCATTTCCAGCACCCACAAGAGGAGGCTAAAAACTGACTGTCACCCCAGTTCTGTTGTCTCTTGCTTCTGTAATTGGCTTGATGCTTTGTATGTTTCCCTTTGATTAGTAACTTTAACTGTGGTGTTAAACTCTGATTGGCTGGTGTACTTGATTGGTAACTTTAATTGTGATGCTAAACTCTGATTGGCTGTTGTACATATAAATTGCCCTGTAACCGGCACCTCGTGGCCACATTCCTCCTGAGTTGAGTGTTGGCCTGGCGTCGTAATTAAATTAAACCCTCTTTTTAAAAAAATAAATAAAATTCCAATCCAATTCCTTCTAAAAAAATAAAATAAATAAAATATAAATAAATAAATAAATTGTATGTATATGGGTGTTTTGCCTGCATATAATATATATATACATATATATGTATACATATATATGTATATATATTGCACCATGTGCATGAAATTCCCAAGGAGGCCCTGGAACTGGAGTTACAGGTAGTTGTTAGCCAGCATGTGGGTGCTGGGAACTGAACCCAGGTCCTCAGGAAGAGAAGCCAGTGTTTTTAAACACTAAGCTATCTCTCCAGGCCCACTACACCAGCCTTTAAAAGGATGCCTTTTATTTTGTTGTTATTGTTGCTATTTGAGGCAGGGTCTCCTGTAGCCCAGGCTGGCCTCAAACTCCCTGTGCAGCTGAGGATGACCTCCTGATCCCCTGTTCACCTCCCAAGTGCTGGGGTTGTAGGTGTGCACAACCACACCCAGGGCAAAATGATGTTTCTAAACAGACAGTACAGGGGGAAGAGCGAAGGACCAACTTAGGAACTTGTTTAATTATTTACCAGCTGATGATATTTATTGACCTTTTCTCACCTTCATTTATCAACAAGCAAATAGAGTGCCTGCCCACCACATCCGTGAACTATGTTGGACTCCACTACTTAGAGCCAATTGCTTCCTTTCCCTAGGGATGTCACAGTAGAATGGGAAACACATCTCGATGAGGCAGCCGAGCCGCCATTGCTGTGTGTCCAGCAAAAGATCTGAGTTGCTGTCGGCACTCAGTAAATATTTCTCTATGCGCTGAGTCAATGTGGTGCTGGCCCTTCTGCAAGAATAAATGAATGCACTCTTGTAAGTGCATGCTTAAGCTGGGTGTGGTGGTAGGCGCCTATAATCCTAGGTAGGACTGGGGAAGCAGAGGCAGGAGTATTGCCACAGTCAGGGGCCATCCTGAGTTGCCTGGCAAGACTGTGTCAAAAAAGTTACAAAAGAAGGCTGGAGAGATGGTTCAGCAGTTCAGAGCACTGGCTGCTCTTGCAGAGGAACTGGGGTCAGTTCCCAGCACCTGCCTGGCTGCTAACAACTGTCTGTAACTCCAGTTCCAGGGAATGTGACACTCTCTTCAGACCTCTTTGGGCATTGTATGACACAGATGCACCTAGCTATGTGCAGGCAATACACTCATACACATAAAATAAAAATAACAAAATATTTTTTTAAGTTACAAAGGGAAAAAATGTACATGGTCAAATGGAATTTGGAAGACAGTTTCTAAGCCTGGGTGCAGAAATATCTCATGAGTTTAGTTCTGTAACCTGGAGTTTGATGAAGGATCAGACACAAGTTTAGGGAGACCAGGTATGGGGCGCGCACACCTTTAATCCTAGCACTATGGAGGCAGAGGCAGGTGGATCTCTTTGAGGTTGAGTCCAGCCTGGTTTATGCAACGAGTTCCAGGCCAGTTGGGGCTAAAAACCCCCATCTCAAAAAAGAAACCCCCCCTCTCCCAAATAGGCTAGGGAGAGGCTAAGAAGATTGCTCAATGGGTAAGAATTCTTGTTCTGCAAGCAAAAGCCTAACTCAGCCACACATCCTGTAACCCCAGCACTGGGGCAGACGGGTAGATCCTAGAGCTCCTTGGCCAGTCAGCCTAGCCAGTCGGGCAGAGTTCTGATTCAGTGAGCTACCCTGTCTTTGGGCAATAAGGCAGAGTGACAGAGGAAGATACCTGACTTCTTCCTTCCTTCCTGGCCTCTGTGTGGGCTTTCACACTCACACGGCATGCCCCACGCCCATTACACACACACACACACACACACACACACTCCTGCTGTGTCTGCTTCTGCACTATGTGTGTGCATGAGTGTGCCAGAGGGTCAGGGCTGGGCCATTCTGACAGTGCTCTGTCCCAGTCAGGCCAGCCTTAGCATTATATGCACCACTGCTACCAAGACGGTAGGATGTGTCTGTGGCCTTTGGGTCTTCTGTTGCCCTTGGCAATCTGGGAACAGGTCCTCAGCCCCAGATGCCTTCTCTCCTTTCTACTTACTCCATGAATGGCTGGGCCCCCAGTCCCATGAGAAGACAGCTTGATGCTGGGCAGACTTCTTGCATAGGACCAGAAAGCCCTGTACTCACCACTGTCGTCCCAGCACTTTGGGGGCTGAGGCAGGAGGAGCAGCACTATAAGACTGTTCTCCACTGTACAGAGACCTGAGGCCAGCCTGGGCTATACAAGTTCCTGTCTCAAAAAATAAATAAGTAAATAAAATAAATAAAATAAAATAAGATAAAGCTCTGCACCTGACCTGGATTCAGAGCCAGGCTGGTATGAGCCCTCATGTATGTTGGAGATGTGCCTACAAAGTTGCATTGGCTCTCAGGTCAGAAGAGCTCCATGCTTGCTTTATCACTCCATCACCATCATCAAATGATCAGCAATTTTTAGCAAGGACACAAACTATGCAGCGAATTCCTTGTTTGTAAGGCATGCTGCCCTCCCCGAAGCTTGGGAGCAGCCTCTTGTATCACAACAGCTTTCATCACTACCTGTGCTTGTAAACCACCCCCTCCCCGCCCCCACCTGTAGAGGTCCACATTCCTCTGGTCCCTGGCCCTGTGCGTATATGCTTCCTTCAAGATGATGAGGCTGGGGTACAAGAGGTGATACCTGCCCCTTTGCAGTGGTGTATGACATGGCCAATCTAGTTAGGGACTGGACAAGCAAGCATGTTGGCAGAAGGGAAGAAGGATACCACTTGTTGTTGCTGGGCATCTTTCCTTTCCTGCCCCTCTCTACCCTTACCCTCTCCCCCACCAATGCATGGCTGTCTGTGACCCCCACCCCCACCCCCACCCCTGCCAGCTGCAAACTGCTGGTATTTCTTGATTGTCTCTTCCCTTGGTGCTGAGAGAGCCAAGGCTCCCACCTCTGAAACTCATGACAAACCTGTAGGGGTGAAGACAGTCAGTGCAATGCACAAAATAGGCTGCCAAAAAGGAGTCAACCCCTCAACGTCTACCCACATCCTGCCCTTGGTCCTCCACAGATCTTGTACACTGCTATGATCCCATTTCACAGACAAAAACCTGAGGCTTGGGGTGGGAGGCAACACATCCAACTGGAGCATCCTCTCTGCTTGCAGGAAGAACGAAGGCTGAGGGCAGACAGGTGGCCCCAAGGGAAAAGCGAGGAGGGCTGGTGAGGGATATAGGTGCCTATGTGTATCCATGCCTGCTTCTGAAGGTCTGGCCGGTATTCCTTCTTCCGGGCTCCTCCTGTGACACACCAGGAGGCTGACTGTCCTGCCACCCTCTGAACCCTCCTCTGGACTCTTCTGAGAGTGTCCTTGCTCCTTTCCTGCCCAGGAAGTATCTGACAGATAAGCATTAACCTTGACTTGAGGGTTCCAGGGAAGGGAGGGAGGTGATTTGTATTGAAGCTCTGTGTAAACTGGGATGGCTCAGATTGTACTGTGATTAAAAAAAAACACAGAACTGGGTGTGGAGGTGCACGCCTGTAATCCCAGCACCAGGAGGCTGAGGCTGAGGGCAGAGCACTGAGAGCAGGAGGCCAGTCTGGGCTACAGAGTGAGAATCTGTCACGAAACAAACAACTAAACAAAACAACAATAGCCACAACAAATACACCCACTTCTTAGTTGAGGCCTCTTTCTTTCTTTCTCCTTCCTTCCTTCCTTCCTTCCTTCCTTCCTTCCTTCCTTCCTTCCTTCCTTCCTTCCTTTCTTTCTTTCTTTCTTTCTTTCTTTCTTTCTTTCTTTCTTCTTTTTTGAGGCCTCTTTCTACCTTGCCAGATCCCCTCAGAGAACCGAGAGGAGTTCAGTCCAGGGACTGCGACCTAAATCATGGGCATGGGGCAGAAGGCTCTGAAGAGGAAGGAAAGCTCAGGTGGCTTCCTAGCTGTCCATCCCTGCGTGGACATTTCGTGCTGGTTTACCATTTTTTTGTTTGTTTGTTTTTGAGACAGAGCCTCATGTAGCCCAGACTGGCCTCGAACGCTTGAACTCTGGATCTTCTACCTCCACTTTTTAAGTTTTGAGATTTTTTAAAAATTTTTTAAATTTTATTTATTTTGTATGTGTATGAGTGTACTGTCTGCATGTAGGTCTGTGCACCCGTGTCGTGCAATGCCGCGGAGGTCAGAAGAGGGTGTCAGATTCCCCTGGAACTGGAGTTCTTCTGGAAGTGGAGTTACAGAAGGTTCTCAGCTGCCATGTGGGTGCTGGGGATCGAACCCAGGTCCTCTGCAAGAGCAGTTGGTGCTCTTAAACCACTAGGCTATCTCTCCAGCCCCTAAAGTTTTGAGATTTTTTTTTTTTGGTCTTTTCAAGACAGGGTCTCCCTGTAGCCCCAGCTGTCCTGGAACTCACTCTGTAGACCAGGCTGGCCTTGAACTCACAAAGATCTGCCTGCTTCTGCCTCCCAAGTGCTAGGATTAAAGGCCTACCCTATGCCAGAACTGCCAAGGAATCCTGTGTATCTGATTTGAGCCACAACCTCTTTTCTGGGCTGATGGCTCAGCTGTGTCCAGGATGCCCTTAACCTCTCTCCAAGCCAGGTGTGTTAAAAAAAAAAAAAAAACCCCTTGAGGCTGGAGAGATGGCCTAGCAGTTAAGAGCACCGACTGCTCTGGCAGAGGACCTGGGTTCAATTCCCAGCACCCACATGGCAGCTGAGAACCATCTTTAACTCTAGTTTCAGAGAAATCTGACACCCTCTTCTGACCTCCTCGGCATTGCATGACACAGGTGCACAATCCTACATGCAGACAGTATGTTCATACACATAAAAAATAAATAAGGGGCTGGAGGGATGGCCTCGCAGTTAAGAGCGCCGACCGCTCTTGCGGAGGACCCGGGATCGATTCCCAGCACCCACATGGCGGTTGAGAAGCGTCTGTAACTCCAATTCCTGGAGAACTCCAGTTCCAGGGGAATCCGACGCCCTCTTCTGACCTCCGCGGCATTGCACGACACGGGTGCACAGACCAACATGCAGACAGTACATTCATACACATACAAGAATAAATAAATTAAAATAAAAAAAAGGCTTAAAAAAATAAAAATTTTAAAAATAAAAAAAAACCCAAAACAACAAAAACAAAAAAAACACAACAAGCAAAAAAAGTTGGGCATGGCAGTGCATAACTGTGATCCCAGCTCTGTGTAGGTAGAAGCAGAAGGATTGAAAGTTGAAGGCCATCCTCTACTATATAGTAAATTTGAGCCCAGCCTGTCTCTAAAAACAGGGCAGAAGTTCAAGCTCTGCCTGATCAAAGTCACCTCACAAGCCAGGGATGGTGGCATGGGCCATCCAGCATCGGGGCAGGAGCAGAAGGTTCAGGACTTGGAGGCTAAGATGCTCTGTCTCAAAACAAAATAAAATAAGCTGCCTTGTGCACAAGGCAACCCAGTACGCAGTTAGCAGTACCTATCCATGGAAGAGCAAGCAGAGGCACAGACTGGCCTGGAATCATAGAGCAGGCAAGTGGGCCATCTGGGTGAGCCCAGGCAGGCTGTCTGACTCTGGTAAGCAGCTCCCAGGCCTGCGTGGGGAGGGAGGGAACAAGGGGCTTCATCTCGGCCCCTGTCTGGATGGACAAAGGCACGGGAAGAACTGCTTCAGAGAAGCTGGGCTCGGAGCCACAGCCATGAACCACATGACCAGGGTGACCTGGAGAGGAGGCAGGGAGCCAGCCGCCCACAGCAGGTGGCAGGGTGAGGCACCTGGCACAGCTCTAAGAATGAAGGGTGAAGGCAGGTGATGTATGGGGCCGCCCCACCTGCTGGTGTCAACAGGGGAGGGCAGACTCCAGGGTGAGCCTCTTGTGGAGTCACTGTCCCCAGCCAGGCATGCATCTCTTGGTGGCAGCCCCCTCATCCCTAGGAGCTGGTTCTCCTTCCTCCTACGCTTGCTCCTCGCTGTTTTCTGGTCATCAGTCCCTTGGTTGCCTCGGGCCAGGTCTGCCCCAGGTGCACTGCTTCCAAACAGCCTTCCCTATCACCGCAGCTCATAGTAATTTCTACCTCCCTCGGCATGCAGCAAAAAGAAAGCCAGGAGCCCGCAAGATGGTTCAGTGGGTAAAGGTGCCTCGTATCAGGCCTGACAACCTGAGTTTGATCTCCCGGACCCACATGGTAGAAGGAGAGAACTGACTTTCACATTCAGGTATATACCATATTATGTGTGTGCATGCACACACAATAAATAATACCCAAACTAAATGTAATTTATAAATTAATTTTAAAAATGGAATCCAGGAATGCTGTAAGCATTTACTCTTTTTTTTTTTTTTTTTATATATCTATGAATGTACTGTCTGCATGTAGGTTGGTGCACCCGTGTCGGGCAATGCCGCGGAGGTCAGAAGAGGGCGTTGGATTCCCCTGGAACTGGATTAAAGACGGTTCTCAGCCGCCATGTGGAAGCTGGGGATCGAACCCGGGTCCTCTGCAAGAGCAGTCAGTACTCTTAACCACTAGGCCATCTCTCCAGCCCCAGCATTTACTTTCAATCCCAGCATTTAGGAGGTAGTGGTAGGAGAATCTTGAGTTTGAGGCCAACCTGGGCTACACAACAAGTTTGAGGCCAGCCTGACTCAGAGAGGGTGGCGAGACTAAATAGGAAATTCAGTTGGTAGAGTGCTTACCTAGCATGCGTGCGTGGAGCCTAGAGCCCTGAGTTCAGTCCCCAGAGCTACGTAAACCTGGGTGCGGTAGCACATACCTGTAAAGGCAGGAGATGGTGAGTATCAGATCAGCTGGGCCATATGAGACTGTCTCAGAAGAAGGGGCTCTGATTAAAGCAGCAGCACAAACAGACCAGTCCTTCTTCTGGGACCTGCGGTGTCTGGGAGCAATGGACAGGAAGGCCAGTGGCCTAGCAAGGCAAAGGGTGGGGGAAGCGTGGAAAAGACAGAGGGGAGAACCGTAGGGACCGAGAGCCTTACCACAAAGGGGACTTTGAAGAGGGCCCCGAGGAAGGAAGGGCCTAGGCAGAACTGAGCTCGGCAGTCATCCCACAGTGTCCCTCACTCCTGCCTGCCTCTGACTCAGGTCCCCAGGCCCCTCCTGGCCTCCTTCCCCTTCCTGTCCCCTGTTCACCTGCTCTAGGTCAACTCAAGGCTGGAGGTTGAGCTATAACCAGCACACTGCCCCCAGTCCCTGGTGCCAGGCTGGACCCCGCACACAGTTGAAAAAGGAGCAGAAGAATGAGTGGATGAGCAAGCCCATGGGCTGTCAGCCCCTGAATGTGAAACACACTTCAGTGGGCTCAGCTTTAAGTGGGGACAGCGTTAGTGAATGGAGGCGCTCAGGTGACCGGAATGCCTGGAGGAGGGGAGGGCAAAGGAGATGGCCAGCCAAGCCCCTGAGCTGCTGATCAGGTGAGTTCCAGGGGGAGTCTAAGCACAGGACAGAGTCCAGTCCTCGGCGGTATTTCTGAAGGTTCCTCAGGACCAGGGAGGGTGACACACACCTGTAATTTCAGCACTTAGGATGAGTTGTCAGAACGACCAGGAGTTCAAGATTATCCTCAGCTGCTTAGTGAGTTGGAAGCCAGCTCAGGATATACAAGGCCCTGTATCGAAAATTAACAAAACAAAACAAGGGCTGGGGATGTAGCTCAGTTGGTAGAGTGCTCTCCTAGCCTGCGTGTAGCCCTAGGTTCAAACCTTGGCATCCCATAAACTGGGAGTTGTGACACATACCTATAATATCAGAGTTGTAATCTTAGACGTGGAGGCAGAAGGAGCAGAAATTCAAGCTCATCTTTGGCTACACAACAAGTTTAAGGTCAGCCTGGGACACATGACATCCTGTCCTCAAATAAACAAATTAATTAACCAAAATAAATTAAAATATAAAGACTGGAGCGCTGGCTCAGTGTTAAAAGCACCTGCTGGTCTTGCAGATGACCTGGATTTGGGTCTCAGCACCCACACGGATCTCACAACCATCTATAACTCCAGTTTCAGGGGATCTGATGCCCTCTCTGCCCTCCATGGGCATCTACATGCACATGAGGTATATAAACGCATCCAGGCCACACACATACATAAAATACAAGAATAAACCTGTAACTAAAAACAAATTAAAATAAAATGAAGATGGGCAAGATATTTGAAAACCAAACATAAATAAATTCATAGGCCTTCAGGCTGGGGCTGGAGAGTGTTTGGAGGGCAGAGGAGGAGGCGATGCTGGAGCAAACATTGGATGTGGTCTCCGTAAACACACAGGCTGCAGGGCAGACTCCCTGGTGGTGCAATAGTGTCATCAAAATTTGTATCAGCCTACTGCAGCCTCAATTTCCTCATGAGGCAAGTGTGAGGTGGAACAGCCCTCATTTTACGCTGGGCTCTTCTAGGGTAGTCTGGGTACAGGGGAAGGCACCAGTGTTTATTTTATATTTATTTTTAATTAATTAATTAATTAGGTCTTTTTGAGATAGGGTCTCCTTGTGGCCCCAATTTTCCTGAACTAACTATGTAGAAACTCACAAAGATCCACCTACCTCTGACTCCCCAGTGCTGGGGATAAAGGCATGCGCCACCACCCCTGGCCTGTATTTTTTACAAAATATTTAACAACAACAACAACAACAAAAAAGCCGGACGTGGTGGTGCGCACCTTTAATCCTAGCACTTGGGAGGCAGAGGCAGGTGGATCTCTGTGAGTTCAAGGCCAGCCTGGTCTACAGAATGAGTTCCAAGACAGCTGGGGCTGCAGGGAGACCTGTCTCGTAAAAACCAAAAAATAAAATAAAAATAAAAATAATAATTTTATTGGCCTTTTTGAGACAGGGTCTCCCTTTAGTCCCAGCTGCCCTGGAACTTGCTCTGTAGACCAGGCTAGCCTTGAACTCACAGAGATCCACCTGCCTCTGCCTCCTGAGTGCTTGGATTAAAGGTGTGGGCCACCATGCCTGGCATTTATTTATTTATTTATTCTCTGTATACGAATGTTTTACTTGTATATATGTAAGTGAACCTGTGCATGCAATGCCTGCAGAGGCCAGAAGAAGGCACCGGATCCTCCAGTACTGCAGTTATGGACAGTTGTTAGCCACCATGGATGCTGGGAATCAAACCCGGGTCCTCTAGAAAGAAGAGCAGCCAGTGCTCTTAACTGTTGTGCCATCTCTCCAGCCTCAGGGTTTCTTTCTTTTTTGTTTTAAAGAAGAACCAGAAGACCGAGGATTATATCCCAACACTCACATGGTGGCTAACAACAGTCTGTAACTCCAGTTCCAGGGAATCTGATGTCCTCTCTGACCTCAATGGGCATTGCATGGCATGGGTTCACTTATGTACATGCAAGCAATACACACAATACACATAAAAAAAAAACAAAAACCAGCCAGATGTGATGGAGCAAACCTTTAATCCCAGCATTCAGGAGGCAGAGGCAGGCAGATCTCTGAGAGTTCAAGGCCAGGCTGGTCTACACAGTGAGCTTCAGGCCAGCTGGAACTAAAGTTGTCAGGAGCGACTGAAGTCTGAAGCCAAGACGTGGGGGCCAGTAGAATGGCACCTGCTGTAAGATAGAGCATTGACCTGAGTTCAATCCCCAGGACTAATTGGTAGAAGGAGAGAACTGATTCCTGTAAATTGTCATCTGACCTCACACTATGACACAGGTAAGCACATAGACAAAATAAAAGAGGATACTGGGAATTGGTGTGGTGTGCGTGCCTGTGATCCCAGCACTGGGAGGAATGTGGTGTGCCTGCCTGTGATCCCAGCCCTGGGAGGAATGTGGTGTGCCTGCCTGTGATCCCAGCACTGGGAGGAATGTGGTGTGCCTGCCTGTGCTCCAGCCATGTGAGGGAATGTGGTGTGGGCCTGTGATCCCAGCCCTGGGAGGAATGTGGTGTGGGCCTGTGATCCCAGCCCTGGGAGGGATGTGGTGTGGTGCCTGTGATCCCAGCACTGGGAGGAATGTGGTGTGGGAGCTGTGATCCCAGCACTGGGAGGAATGTGGTGTGCCTGCCTGTGAACCCAGCTCTGGGAGGAATGTGGTGTGGGACCTATGATCCCAGCCTGGGATGGGATGTGGTGGTGTCCTGTGATCCCCGCACTGGGAGGAATGTGGGTGCCTCCTGTGATCCCAGCACTGGGAGGAATGTGGTGTGTGGGCCTGTGATCCCAGCACCCGGGAGGAAGGGTTGTCCTGCTGGTCCAGCACTGGGAGGAATGTGGTGTGGGCCTGTGATCCCAGCCCTGGGAGGAATGTGGTGTGTGGACCTGTGATCCCAGCACTGGGAGGAATGTGGTGTGTGGACCTGTGATCCCAGCCCTGGGAGGAATGTGTGTGGGTGCCTGTGATCCCAGCACAGGGAGGAATGTGGTGTGGGCCTGTGATCCCAGTATGGGAGAGGAATTGTGAGTGTGCTATGATCCCAGCCACGGAGGATGTGGTGTGGCCTTGTGATCCCAGTACTGGGAGGAATGTGGTGTGGTGCCTGTGATCCCCAACTGGGAGGAATGTGGTGTGGGCCTGTGATCCCAGCACTGGGAGGAATGTGGTGTGGGCCTGTGATCCCAGCACAAGGGAGGAAGTGGTGTGGGGCCTGTGATCCCAGCATTGAGGAGGAATGTGCATTGACCTGTGTGATCCCAGTCACTGGGAGGAATGTGGTGTGGGCCTGTGATCCCAGCCCTGGGCGGAATGTGGTGTGGGGTGCCGTGGTACCCCCCTGGAGGAATTTTGTGTGTCGTGCCTGTGTCTCCCAGCCCTGGGAGGAATGTGGTGTGGCCTGTGTCCCAGCCCCCAACTGTGCTATTGGATCCATGTTCATGGTGCCTGTGATCCCAGTCACTGGGAGGAATGTGGTGTGGACCTGTGATCCCCAGCACTGGAAGAATGTGTGTGGACCTGTGATCCCAGCACTGGGAGGAATGTGGTGTGGACCTGTGATCCCAGCCTGGGAGGAATGTGGTGTGGGTGCCTATGATCCCAGCCCTGGGAGGAATGTGCTGTGCCTGCCTGTGATCCCAGCACTGGGAGGAATGTGGTGTGGACATGTGATCCCAGCCCTGGGAGGAATGTGGTGTGGGTGCCTGTGATCCCAGCACTGGGAGGAATGTGGTGTGTGGACCTGTGATCCCAGCCCTGGGAGGAATGTGGTGTGGGCCTGTGATCCCAGCACTGGGAGGAATGTGGTGTGTGTGCCTGTGATCCCAGCACTGGGAGGAATGTGGTGTGGACCTGTGATCCCATCACTGAGAGGAATGTGGTGTGTGGGCCTGTGATCCCAGTACTGGGAGGAATGTTGTTGTTGGGCTGTGATCCCAGCACTGGGAGGAATGTGGTGTGGACCTGTGAACCCAGCCCTGGGAGGAATGTGGTATGGGTGCCTGTGATCCCAGTACTGTGAGGAATGTGGTGTGGGCCTGTGATCCCAGCACTGGGAGGAATGTGGTGGTGGGCCTGTGATCCCAGCACTGGGAGGAATGTGGTGTGGGCCTGTGATCCCAGCACTGGGAGGAATGTGGTGTGGGCCTGTGATCCCAGCACTGGGAGGAATGTGGTGTGGGCCTGTGATCCAGCCCTGGGAGGAATGTGGTGTGGGTCCTGTGGATCCCAGCACGGAGGAATGTGGTGTGGGTGCCTGTGATCCCAGCCCTGAGAGGAATGTGGTGTGGACCTGTGATCCCAGCCCTGGGAGGAATGTGGTGTGGGCCTGTGATCCCAGCACTGGGAGGAATGTGGTGTTGGGCCTGTGATCCCAGCACTGGGAGGAATGTGGTGTGGGCCTGTGATCCCAGCCCTGGGAGGAATGTGCAGTGCCTGCCTGTGATCCCAGCGCTGGGAGGAATGTGGTGTGGACCTGTGATCCCAGCACTGGGAGGAATGTGGTGTGGGCCTGTGATCCCAGCACTGGGAGGAATGTGGTGTGGGCCTGTGATCCCAGCACTGGGAGGAATGTGGTGTGGGTGCCTGTGATCCCAGCACAGGGAGGAATGTGGTGTGGGTGCCTGTTATCCCAGCACAGGGAGGAATGTGGTATGGGCCTGTGATCCCAGCCCTGGGAGGAATGTGGTGTGGGTACCTATGATCCCAGCCCTGGGAGGAATGTGGTGTGGGTGCCTGTGATCCCAGCCCTGGGAGGAATGTGGTGTGGGTGCCTATGATCCCAGCCCTGGGAGGAATGTGCTGTGCCTGCCTGTGATCCCAGCACTGGGAGGAATGTGGTGTGGACCTGTGATCCCAGCCCTGGGAGGAATGTGGTGTGGGTGCCTGTGATCCCAGCACTGGGAGGAATGTGGTGTGGACCTGTGATCCCAGCCCTGGGAGGAATGTGGTGGGGCCTGTGATCCCAGCACTGGGAGGAATGTGGTGTGGGCCTGTGAATTCAGCACTGGGAGGAATGTGGTGTGGACCTGTGATCCCAGCACTGGGAGGAATGTGGTGTGGGCCTGTGATCCCAGTACTGGGAGGAATGTGGTATGTGGGCCTGTGATCCCCAGCACTGGGAGGAAACGGTTTTTGGTGTGTGGCCTGTGACTCAGTACTGGGCGGAATGTGGTGTGTGGCCTGTGATCCCAGACCTGGGAGGAATGTTGGTGTGGACCTGTGAACCCAGTCCCTGGAGGAGGAATGTGTGGTGTGGGCCTGTGATCCCAGTACTGGGAGGAATGTGGTGTGCCTGCCTGTGATCCCAGCACTGGGAGGAATGTGGTGTGGGCCTGTGATCCCAGCACTTGGAGGAATGTGGTGTGGGCCTGTGATCCCAGCACTGGGAGGAATGTGGTGTGGGTGCCTGTGATCCCAGCACTGGGAGGAATGTGGTGTGGACTGTGATCCCAGCACTGGGAGGAATGTGGTGTGGAGCCTGTGATCCCAGCACTGGGAGGAATGTGGTGTGCCTGCCTGTGATCCCAGCACTGGGAGGAATGTGGTGTGGGCCTGTGATCCCCAGCACTGGGAGGAATGTGTGTGTGGGCCTGTGATCCCCGCCACTGGAGGAATGTTGTGTGGGTTGCCTGTGGTCCAGCACAGGAGGAGTGGTGTCTGGGCCGTGATCCCAGCCCTGGAGGAATGTGGTGTGGACCTGTGATCCCAGCACTGGGAGGAATGTGTGTGTGGGCCTGTGATCCCAGCACTGGGAGGAATGTGGTGTGGACCTGTGATCCCAGCACTGGGAGGAATGTGGTGGTGTGGGCCTGTGATCCCAGCCCTGGGAGGAATGTGGTGTGCCTGCCTGTGATCCCAGCACCTGCG